>JALIZH010015640.1:0-81205 GCA_030522465.1 Rhipicephalus appendiculatus
CGGCGAAACGGAGACGTTAGTACTTGGGCATCTGGTCGACAAAAGCGGGGTGAGGCCAGATCCACGAAAGATTGAGGCCGTCAGTTCCTTCGAGCCACCGAAGTCAGTGCGGGAGCTGAGGAGCTTCTTAGGACTATGCTCATACTTCCGTCGCTTCGTTCCAAGGTTCGCCGACGTGGTGCACCCACTAACTTGTCTTCTTCAAAAAGACGTTCCTTTCAAGTGGACTTCTGCTTGCGACGACGCTTTTCGGCAGCTAAAGTTCCTATTAACGTCGGGTCCAATACTACGTCACTTCGATGCGTCGTCGCCAACGGAAGTGCGCGCTGATGCTAGTGGCATCGGCATCGGTGCCGTACTAGTGCAGCGGCATAAAGGAGCTGAACACGTAGTGGCTTATGCTAGTCGCTCTTTCAATAAGGCTGAGCGCAACTATACCGTGACGGAGCAAGAATGCTTAGCAGCTGTTTTTGCGGTACACAAATTTCGGCCTTACATCTACGGACGCCCGTTCACTATTGTTGCCGACCACCACGCTTTATGCTGGCTGGTGAATCTCCGTGACCCGAGTGGACGACTGGCACGATGGGCTCTGCGACTACAGGAGTGCGATTTCGTGATCTCGTACAAGTCTGGTCGCCGTCACGCAGATGCAGACTGTCTCTCCCGCCTTCCTCTGACAACGACGGCGTGTGACGAAGACAGTTTTGATGACTGTCTTGCTTCCATTTCTTCGACATTCCCAGATTCGAGGACTTTCAAAGCAGAGCAACGAAATGATATCAGTCTGGAACCACTATTTGTCACTGCATCGCGCCCTGGAGCCACCGGTCGCTTTTGCGTTCATGACGGCCTTCTTTACAAGACAAATTATTCGCCTAAAGGGGCACGCTTCCTTCTGGTCGTGCCACAGAGTCTGCGATTGGACATACTGAGAGCCATGCACGACGATGCGACTGCTGGTCATCTGGGATTCATCAGAACTTTGAACCGGATTCAAGAGCGCTTTTTACTGGCCCAGAATGCGAGACACACTGAAACACTATGCCGCAAGTTGCGAACAGTGTCAACGCTACAAGCACCCTTCGACTTCTCCACCGGGTCTTCTCCAACCACTGACACCGCCTCGTCTGCCATTCGAACAAGTAGGAATCGATCTTTTGGGCCCATTTCCACGATCGTCTAACAACAATCGATGGGTGATAGTATGTGTGGACCACCTCACCCGCTACGCCGAAACGGCGGCCATACCATCATCAACAGCTGCATGCGTTGGAATGTTTTTGCTTCGATTCATTATTCTTCGGCATGGTCCTCCCCGTGTGATTATTAGTGATCACGGTCGTCAGTTCGTTACGGACGCTGTAGAGGAACTGGTTCGGCTGTGCAACTCGCAGTTCCGCCATTCGACACCTTACCACCCTCAAACAAATGGACTTGTGGAGCGTACGAACAGAACTCTAACTAACATGCTGGCTATGTACGTATCTTCCGACCACAAAGACTGGGATGATGTTCTACCTTTCATCACTTATGCTTACAATACTGCAAAGCATGAGACGACTGATTGCAGTCCTTTCTATCGCCTTTACGCACGTCCGCCGCTAAGCTACATCGACACGATACTACCGTTCGACTATCATAGCGAGTACTCTGTCGCCAAGACGCTATGTCTTGCCGAAGAAGCCCGGCGAATTGCTCGTATTCGTACTGTGGCATCACAGCACCGATCAAAAGAACGCTATGACAGCCGACATCAGTCAGTCTTGTACAGCAAAGGAGACTTTGTGTGGTTGTGGACTCCGCAACGTAAGCGTGGCTTATGCGAAAAGTTATTACCCCAGTACACGGGCCCCTTCGTCATTGTTGACCGCTTGAGCCGTTTGACGTACGTGGTCGCACGCTTGACCTCGGCTGGTCGTCGGTCAAGCCGGACCCAGTTGGTACATGTCGCCCGTCTCAAGCGGTTTTACCCGACACATTCAGTGATTCGGACTCGCCCAGCGGGCTTCGTCTGGGAACCGGGGATTGCAACGGGTATGAGCCGAGGAAGAAGAAGAGGAAGAGGACGTGAGCTGGTGTAGTCTACCGACGCTGCCATTACCCCACCGTCAACCTAGCCCTGTAAATAAACATACTTCAGCCTTAACCGTAACACTATATATTCCGCAATTATTTTAGGGGCGAAGCTTCTCTAGCAGGGACTCTGTCTGCCGTTGGCGTAGCCAGATGACGATGATGACGACGCTGCAATCACGGCACAGCACATGCAAGGTAACTATTACGCGCCATGATGATGACGATGACGGTGATGACGATGAAGAAGATGCTTACCTACTTTCATGAAGTAGGTAAGCACCCACTATGCGAACCAGAACGCTGTAGTATAATAAAGCCGTAAACCACCACCAGAGTCCCCAGAGTCGTGGCCGAGAGTACAGAGTGGCTGCTTAGCTATGGCTAGGCACGTGGTGGGTGCAAGCAAATAACACGCACTACCGGTGGTATGTGTCGCCCAGGTTGACTCCATTGCTTGATCTTGCTAGCATGTGCTGTGGACCACCGTCCGTCCACAGCACATGCAAGGTATGCAAGGTACCCACTATACGCCCACCGTAACTTTCATGAAGTAGGGATCCACACGTTCTCTTTCTGCCATCACGGCACAGCACATAGAACGTACCTGCTGTACGTCATAACGATCAGACCACACATTCTCTTTCTGCCCGCGAGGCCTTTCTCATTGGTCCCGCTAGAGGGACAGCTGTGCTATAATTTAAAGGTCACCCGCTAGATGGTGCGCCAACTTACCAATGGAGATTACCAATGAATTTGCCAACTTACCAATGGAGATTGCCATCGTCCATGACAAGCCCTACATGATCACTACCAACAGTGACGTCGTCGACGGGCTAGTCAATGGGGCGGTGGGAACTATCAAGCTTTGCGAGCGAGGAGTGGTGGTGCGCCAAGAGGATGCCATCTTCCCGAAGCGGCTGTGGCTCCAGTTTGACGTCCCCACTACAGGAAAGCTCGCTCGTCTCCGCTCTCGTCAGGCGGTAGCCGAGGCTGTGCGAAACGGCTACGACGTCGATCCATCGTGGATACCCATTGACCCTTGCAGGGTCACCCTCACCATCAAGAGCAAGACGGGCGTTGCTTGTAGACGACGACAGTTCCCCCCTCGTCCAAGCCAGTGCAATAACGGTACACAAATCTCAAAGGGGCATTTACTCTTCAGTCGTCTACGAATACAGTAAGACGCACCCGCTAAAATTAGTGTACGTGGCACTCAGCCGATGCACCAACGTACACAACCTATATCTGACCAATGCGAAGGGGGATCATCACTTCCATCACAGTGTAAGTTACGAGGACAGGGCCATGCTCAACGAGTTTCAACGTCTCGACAAGCACAGGCTACCCACGCTTGACACAACGCTACCTCACTATCCTGCGAGACGATGCTGACCACTCGACAGAGTTCACGCTGGCCCTGCTCAACGTTCGCTCCCTCAACGCACACGTCAAAGACGTCCAACACGATCCCGTACTGACCGCGGCGGACGTGCTTTGCTTCACGGAAGCTTGGAGTATCGGAAGTCCTAAAATGAAAGGCTACGACGCGGTCGTCTGCACAATTGAAGCGGAGCGTCCTGCGGGAGGTGTCGGCATCTACGTCAAGCTACCTGAAACGGCCGAGGACCTCCAACTACCCCTAACCAACTAGAGCCACAACGGGGAACACTCGCCGTGAAGCTCTCCAACAGAATCGTCGTGATGGCCGTTTACCTGGTGCCGAACCTGTCCAAGAAAGACGTCATCACGTACATCGACAATGCATTGCATCGCATCGATGTGTAAATTAATACACATTCTCTATATAAGTGTATATACAATCACCCTATAACAACGTCTCACGTCTTTATATGATATGTGGGGCGAATGTTTCACGGTTTTACCGATGAGCCTTGAGCTTCGCCCCACTCCGTGGATTTTTAAAGACGATAGTCTTTCTTGGGATACTTAAACGCAAAAATTTTGGTCTGTCTGTCTGTCTGTCTGTCTGTCTGTCTGTCTGTCTATCTGTCTGTCCGTGACCCGATTCAGCTAGCTACAGGGCCAAAGTTTACCTACATTCTGAACGCCCAGCCATCTTGAACTGGTATTTGCTTTCATACTTGGGAACATATTCGATCAAAAAGCAAGTACTACGCATACCTGAGGCCCAACATTAATATGTAAGTATCAGGTCGTGTGTTCTTTCATTAGAAAATTCACAGATACGTAATTCTAAAGACCCTAATGTCTTTTAGGCTGTGCTGAAAATGCGAAGCTGTGCATGAACTGCGACGCTTTGCACGAAAAAGCGCTTTGCCGACGATAAAGTCCAGCCGCTGGCAGTGGCCCTTGGTTCAGCACAAGCTCATGTTTTTCGATGGCGTCCATATCTCGCGCAGCGCCGCCTCTATTTTATCAATGCCAGCCAGATGCGGCCAATTCAACGTAGAGTAGGCGTTGTCTGAGGCAAGGCAAAACATAGGAGTACGGCCGGCACAAGACTATCGTCTTTCGACGACATTTGCAGCGAAGCACGCAGATACGCGGCCAATTTTTTATTCTGTAGACGTAGCGGCCATCGTTTGCCAGACAATTTGCGTGTTCAGAAGAACATAGAAATAAAGACACATCCACAATACAAACTTGTATATTTTAAACAACAGCATCGCGAGGCGAACGAGGCAGCGGCGACGAAGCAACTGACAAAACTTGGGCACGGCTGCTGGGGCGCACGTGCTTGGTGTGCTAACAGAGCCGATTGGCCGAGGTCCGATGTGCGCTGGCTGTAGCTCGAGTTCACCGGCCGTGTGCGGCGCCCGCACAGTAAACGCTTCGCGGCATCAACGTGGAAGTTGAACCTTGACTGCGCTCCTTCTGCGTTGCTGCTATAATTCTTTTAGGCCAGCGCTTTGATGTGGACCGACATCCCTCTGCATTTTGATTAGTTGTGGGCATATAGTGGTCTTACGAAACACATCGACTTAACTGACGCTCAAAGTGTAGCTCTTGGTCCGATAAAACGTTGTCACTCACGTTAGAGCATAGACGTCAATATTACCGAGACCTAGGGCACGCTACTGAGCGATGATGTGCGTATCATAAGCAGCGGTTGTCGGTGTATTTCACTGGGGCTGAGGAACGGTTGACTATAGCTTGGTTAGTCAAAGGAGTGCATATGTAACGTTTATTACATTGTTATGAAAGCGGATAGCCAACACTTCTACTACGTTTGATGTTGCCGCGAGATGACGCCTGTACATGGGCTCTCCCCGACGCAGTTTCAAGCGCTAGCGTGCCTCTGTGGCAAAGTACTCAAGTGCCATGCAGATTGCCTGTGTTCGATTCCAGCTCGAACTGTAGTCGACATTATTTGTGTACATCTGATTTTTCGCACACCGACAGTGCTCTCGACGCAGGCACGACATTTTCTGCGACACGCACTTCTTAACGTTCTCGGATTAAGATTTCCAAAACCTGTTCTCCCTGTTTCTTAGTTGGTGTCATCTGTGAATCGCGTGTGACGCATGCACCTATTTCAAGGGCCATGGTGAGCGGGTATGCTCCACAGGTGACCGAGAACAAGGGTTTCGTGACGTACGCGACAGCAGTGTCAAGTTCACGTCGTGACCTGTCAGTCATGTTCGCCATCCACTCTTTACCTCCTATGCCAATCTTGGTATGCCTCAAGTAAATGAGGTGACTACGAGAGCATCTACGTAAGTGGCTAGATTCATAGATGGATAAATAGATAAACATAAACGGCCCGCCGAGAAAATGATTCGCACCTTAAAGAAAGACACTATGTGGTAGCAGGGTAGGTTTTATGCTGTCTCCACGCATCTTTTGCTGCTTCTGCGCTGCGTCAACTTCGTGTGCATGGTAGAGATGTGGCTATAATTCGTTCCGGGCTGTGTTGACAAGAATCAGTGACAGTAAAACAGACCAAGTGGAACGTCAAGTTCGTGTTTACTCACGCCATACTTGATTGTTTACGCCAGCCTTGTATAACCATAAGTGTGATGCACTTAAAATGCGGCGAGCTTTATGCGCCACCTCCCACTGTTCCAGTAGCGTATACCAAGTGCCCCATCCATACTAAAAAATGCGTTTTGGCTCATTCGACACGACATAGGCAAAGCGAACCAAGTTTGCGTTAGTGAAAGGCATTGACATATGAAGATACTGGGAATTGCATGAAGTAGGCACTATGAAGCATGCAATACAAGTAGCCTGCAGAGATATTAAATCCGCGAGGAAAGTAAATGTGTAAGATCAAGGAAGTGAAGGACTAAATGGAGAGAAGAACCTGCGTTGAGGGCAAAAAAAACTTAACACTAAATGAAAGTCTGTAAAGGTAGGAGCCAAAAACTTGCAAATAAATGAACAAAATGGGCGATAAATTCACATGGGTAGGGCAATCAATAAGCATGAATGTTTTACACATCAAATATAAGTACAGTTGCTGTCGCTGAACTTCGAACGTATTCGTAGTATAGGCCACATTTCCTTCTTTTTTTTTGTCGGGTGTAGGGACTCCCGTTCGACATATCATAGTTACCAACCTATTTAACAGTCTGCACATTTGATCACGCAGAATCGCAAATCAGACAGAACCATTCGGAAACTACATATTCTTGATGTGCCCAGGCACGAGCCTCGTGTTACGGAAAGTCGATCCCTGCTGGATTTGTTGGGATCGTCGTCTGTTGAGCGCATGTCTTGCACGTAAAGTGATATGCACTTGTTCTACGGAGACTTGTCGTTTCTGGAATACTATAAAGATGCTTTTCAAGATTGCGACTTTCATTTACTTGATTACTTGGTCTATATTCTAAGGAATAATTTGTAAAATGTGGTATCGGAAATCAGTCTAGGCATCGCTGTTACGCAGTTTTATTTAGCGAAATAATTACCGTGTTAGATCGCTTCAAAAGAAAGCTGCATAATTGGTTGCTAAGCCTTGCGTCCGATCTATAAAGGAGAAAACACTAACGCCAGGTAAATCAACAAGAAGAAAACGCGCAAAGCCACCCACAAGTATTTTATCACTTCATATATCATTGGTACTTAACGTTACTCACTGGCTGCCCGTAACCCATGTGGAAGGTGTCTTTAAGGTCTGACAGATGGTGATGAGTACGCAAGACTTATGACTATCTGTCAAAAACCGCTCTGCTGGTTTATTTATGCCGCCAAATGTTTTCCCGCCTATTTGTGAGTGTGTAGCTCTGCGCCAACTGAGCTAGAGGGTGTCGAACAATTTTTTCTGAAGGACGTTTGTGGTGTATCCACTCGATAAAATGGTATTTGTGGCAAGCTGATGAAGTGATGGAACTGTAAAAATGATAACTTATTTTTGTGTACCCATTCTCTGAGGGTTTCATCACGCCGCCAATTTTTTTTAGGGTTCTTTTTTTTCAATTTGCTTTAATTCCTTTCCAATTATGCGCTTATTACTGCACTAGACTTAAAAGTTTGTCGGGCCGCAAACATTATATAAGGATCATCATAGTTGTATACGCGTTCTTGCAGTAGACACCTATGCGCTCGTTCATTCGGCTTTAGCGACTGTTGACAGCACCATTCTCCCTTGGGTTCAGGGTCTTCAGCCGGGTTGTTCACTTTTGCACGGTTCCGCTTTCGCTGTCTCTATTACTATTGCTCCTGTCGACACCCTCCACTTTCTCCTCCGGCGTGAGCATGCTGCGCCGTCTCCGATTTCTTTTGGTGTTGTACGTCCTACTGCTGCTGCGCTACCACATAGCATCAAGGCAGGCGCAGCAGCCGCACTATTCCCCTTTCTCTCTATTCCTCAGGCGTAAGCGTGCTGCACCGTCTTTTTTTACGATGCGAGATGGTGCGCCGCTACCGCCTGCTCGGTCTCCCTGCGGCAACTGTGGAGGACTTCCTCTTTCCCGCACGGTCCAGGATAGCAGCCCTGCGAGCCTTTCTCAAGTTTGCGGTTCCTGCGGGCCTCGACGCCCCTATAGACGAACGCCTTGGCTTCGTCCTCCCTGCCTGGACTGACAAGACACTCTCTTGTAATCTACTCACCCCCTTCTCACTATCTTCTCTCTTTCTTTCTATCATCTTTACTTCCCCCTTCCCTATCCCTAAAGGCGCTGGAGCCGTGCCCCCACGACGGGAGGCAGAAAATAAGAGTCCTTTTATTTTCTTCTTCTTTCTCGAATCTCTCTCTCTCTTATCTCCGGTCCCCTACACGGAATCGAGCTGCCCGGAGTACCTCTCTAGGAACGTATGGGCTCGAGCCGGGGTCTAAAGCTCACCCTAGCTAGCGGGCCGCAGTCATAAAATGAAGCCTCCTGATGAAAGGATTTTAAACTTTCATGCTCACACCTGTCCGTCCCTCAGTCGGTGCCTGAATATCTCTGCTTAGTCATGATACATACCCACAATTATGTCGCTGGTTTCATTTCGGAAACTTGGACGTGCTGGTAAATTTATTTCGGTATTCTGACATCGCTACTCAGCCAAACATGGTATTATTAACAGCAACGACGAACCTGTAATTAATAACATGCGTAGTGCTTATATTCGCCTACAAACACTACTTGCAGTCTGAGCGGAAACCAGCTAGCGTGACTTTCTTTTACAGGAGAAGGGCAGGCGCGCCGGCAAGTGATCCCACGGCAAGCGGTTCGAAGAAACGCCCCAAGAATGTGGATTCCCCCCGATACCAAACGCTATACCGAACGCTACACATGCAAAAAAAAAAAAAAACAAAGAAAAAGACATGGCATAGTCAGTCGAAATGGCCACAGGCTTCCGCCGAACACACTTTCAAATTTACAAAGCGTCCTTCAATTTTTCATTTCGCGGACATTTGGCGGAACCGCATCGATCGGAATCGCCGAAACTGCATCGTGTGCAGGATACGGTGTGCTTTTGCAGAGCCGTTTTTGCCATACCACTCGGCGTATTCAAAATTGTTGAAGGGGGGAATCGCCAAGCTTTGCATTACGAATTCCTACCAAAAGTTGCGCCTGCACCCCTACATGAATTGTTCACACAAGTCGTCCGCGTGGAAAAAGCTGGTTACCCTAGGCGCATAGTGGTGTCTGTTGCTGAAGATATCCTAAAAGGCACGAAATCCGAGGAGCGTCAGGCCGAGCAGGGTAGCATGATTTTCGAGTTGGGAAGAAAAAAATTGGCAGATCCCAAGTACCATGGGAATCGATGCTATGCCAAGCATGGGGAGGCATGGTGACTGGCTTGTAATTTTTTTATTGAGCGATACGTTACGAAATGACGTTAAGTATATGTACAATTATTATACGCACAGATATATTTTCAACAGTCGCATATGTTTCCTACAACCAGTTCTTTATAGTTCCGTAACGATGCCAATAAAAACATGCGTATTGCCAACCCCAGAAGTGGTAAGCTGATATGTAGCACTTGTGCTTGCGAGGATGGTAGCCGTAGATAGTGCTTCGTGGACCAACTACAGCGGATGGCGCTTAAGTATACAGTTGACGTTAACCCCACATGAAGCCTGCCTCATAGGAGTGCATATGTAATGTTTATAAAATTAGATGCACTGCAACCCCAATTGACGTTTCACCAACATTACGCCTGCATAGGGTTTTTTAGATGTGAAGCATCTTATGGCGGAGCTTAATCCGGTGTGCGGCGTGACATCCCTTACTGCGCATGCGCAAACCCTTTCAAAAAAAAAAGAACTGAAAAACCTCCTTTCCCCTTCTCTCTCCTCTAGGCATCCCCCCCCCGCGGCAACCACATCCTCACTGCGCATGCGCCTCCCCTCCTCTCTCCCCTCCTACGCTCTCCCCTATCTCCTCTAGGCATCCCTGCCCGCGGCGTCCACACTCCCACTGCGCATGCGCGTCCCCCCCTCTCTCTCCTCTCCTACGCTTCCCCCTCTCTCGCCTCGCGACGCCGACGCAGGCAGCGTCTGCTAGCGAGTTTCTTGGTTGAAAAAACCGACTGCTCGCGCAGCACAACCGTTCACTGGCCACCCCGTATATATGGCAATGGATCTTGACCTCCAAGGTGGTGCCGGTGGGAGATTTCTCCTGTGCGTTGTTGAACAATAAAAGTTCGCAGCGTGTGCGTTAACTAAAAAGCGGACTGCGGGTCTCTGTGTCCAGTCGGAGTCTCCTGTCTCTCATTGCCCATTAGCAGCGATTGGCATGTTCCAGTAGGAAACACCGCTCCATCAATGCGTGCTTTGCGCCTACCCAGTTTTCTCTCCTGCGCAACGCTGCGATGAGCGCCAGCGTCAACGCCGCCGCCAGTGTAAGCGTCAGCGCCCGCTGCTTCACATCTACACATGGTTCCCTTTAGCGGGAGATGGTGTAATTTTTTTCCAAAGCAGTTCCGAGACCTGGCGTGGCTCTGTGGTAGAATGCTGGATTGCCACGCAGATTGATTGGCTTCGATCCCTGCTGGGACCCTGATATTTATTATTTCCATTCTTCGGGTCAAAGCTGGTGACGTCAGTTTTTCTTCACGCTCTCGCATTTAAATTACTAATGTCTGTCCTCGCCGTTCCTGGGTAGATAGAAATTGTCAAACACCTGTCAAGAAATTGTCAAACAGCAGGCGCCGGCAGCTCTTCAGAGGGTGCGCACAAGCCTCTGTATGAGAAGAGGGCGCCTGAGAAGATTGGCAACTTCGCGCTCCGCTTCTAAACTCTTCTTGCTTCGCGCGACTGCAAGATTTGGCTGGGAGGTTCATATACAGTAGTGTTTGCTTTCTGCAGGATGTGTTTTGTCATCAAGGCTGAGAAGTGGTTGATGACCTCTTTAAGAGTTCGTTGTGTCACTTAATTGCAGATTTGATACGACCAGCCAAACGAACTACAAAGTACCAACGGCTTGCGATCCTAATATGGTAAGCTATATCAGAATTGCTGCAGTCATGTCTGTGTTGTGGGGTCTATTACCGGTTATTATCCAGAGTGACCTGGTAATGCGAAATATTCTTGCGGAAGTTGTCACAGTGTCTCGCGAAACCTCGCCAGATATCTCCATGCCTGAGCAGTTCCGCCTCACCCCACCAGTTTTCGCGTTATTTTTAGTCCATGGTAAAAAGCTGACGGATGTAACACTAACACCTATCGATCACGCTGACCAAATGGCAAACAAGATGTCCCTTCCGCAACGTGGGGTAGAATAGTGTTACAGCGCTCGACCGATCTCCATATTTAATGCAATGCGTTTCTTAGCTAACCAAGAAACCTCAGGAAGGGGAAGTGGAAGCTTGCGATGAAAAAATCCGTAAAACAGGGGTTGTGTACTTGAGCCAAGGTTTCAAGTGGTCTTGTTTTCTTCAAGACTAGAATTGATTTTCAAAGCGCTAGCGTGTACAAGCTTCGTACCCTCTCCTCCAATGGGAACAAAGGAGGATGAGAGGGCAACTGTGGATGCAGGGGTCCGGGAGGGGGCCGCCGTGACGAATTGCGTGAGTGTGAGTAAAAGGAACGCTGCATTCCGTGAATAAAAAGAAAAGAAAAAAGCGAGAGAAGAGCGAGGAGTGGGGGCTAGACGTTTCGCTGAATCACGTTTGTCAGGAGAAGCACCACTTAACAATGGTAGGTTTTAAATTTCATGAAGGAGGGCTTAACTCTGGTTTTCGTTGTGTATGTACCATACCGAATGAATTCAAGAGCCCCCTTAGAAGCATTTACACCTGCTGGCTGGATTGTATTTAACTTGTGAATAAGGTATCCCTGTATATTTTCAGCCTCTTTCGTCCCGGAAGTTTAACTGACGTATGTAAAGTTTGAGATTGTTGAAGCTGTGACCTGCTACAAAACACCGCAGCAGCGCCATCGCTGACGGCAGAAAGGCGACGAGAGTGTCCGCATAATTGTTATCGCAATACAACCATGTGAACACACGTCTCTCGCCCTTTAGTGTGTGCGAACAGGTAAACTGTTGTTGGGCCTGTGATAATGCTTCATCATAATTATACCACTCCAAGCACCCTTTAGAAATTTTGGTTACACACTAAATGCTGCAAGGACGCATCCAGGAAGTGCTTTACCGAAGCGTTCCACGTTTCGCCAACCTCACCGTTTCCTACGGACCAGCTTATCGTGTTTATGACACTTCAACGTTGCGATGATCTCCATCGGTCTACAGTACTATAGCGCGCTTAACTCACAATACACAGCCGAACGCACTGCGCGCTCTTGGTATACTCCACCGCGAGGGAAACTTTCGCTGCACTAATCTCGCAGAGGACGACTCGCCGCGACACACCAGAATATTCAAAGACATGTTTAGCGAGGAAAACGTGAGAAAGACGTGAAGGCGGCCGACATGGCCGTGTCGATCTCGCCACTTTATTGCAAGCTAAGGGGAGTGGTCGCGGCTGCCGACGTCCAGACCGCCAGGGGCGTGAGCTCGTTCTACCTGGCTCGCGCTTCGAGCTCTAGCATGAACTACGCGAGGCGCGGGGCACGGTGGTTGGAAAAATGATGATGATAATGATAAGTGACAATAATGATGACGCTACACATCCATTGCAAAGACTATATTCAAGTCAAACGCAACAGCAGTAATTGAAACGGAATGGTGGTGTGCGCATTTATACACAGCGGATCAGGCATTTCCGCGAAGGTAATAGCCCTAGACTTAGCAATCAGAGAACCCAAACTAAGGGGTCATAGCGCACATAGCCTACTCTAAGAAATCCACAAGTAGCCTGTCTGTTGCATTTCAAAGGCACTCTTCCCTGGTGCGTCAACCTTATTGTGGGCCCCACGCTATCTGTAACGAAGCTGTACGCAATTGGTATTGACGAGAACATTGTCCGCTGGGTTGCATGCTATTTGTCGTCAAGGAAACAAAATGTGATGGTTAATGACGGTGTTTCTGACTCATTAGTAGTACACTCAGGAGTGCCGCAAGGGTCGGTGCTGGCACCATTATTTTTATTGGTGTATATAAATGATATTTATTTTTCAGTTCAACCACCTGTGAAAATCCGGCTTTTTACGGACGATTGTGTTGTTTATGCCGACATTGATCATCATTCTGACCAAACCAGACTCAATGATGCACTGCACCCCCATCTACGCCTGGTGTGATACGTGGGGTTTGAAACTTAACGCATCAAAAACAGCATCCATCACAGTTACGAATAAACAAAATCCATTGGCATTCAACTATACCATTAATAACGCTTGTGTTAAAAAAACAACGCAAGTAAAGTATCTAGGTGTCACGCTCACCAGCAATTTAAATTGGGAACCCCATATAAACAACATCTGTAGCAACGCGCTAAAGAAATTATCATTTCTAAAACGTAAACTACGTCATACTTCACCCTCTCTAAAACTTACAGCTTACAAAGCGCTTATCAGACCTAAGTTAGAATATGCAGACCTCGTCTGGGCTCCGTACCAAAAATATTTAATTAAAAAAAATAGAGAGGGTCCAAAACCTCGCTCTCAGGTTCATCTATTCTGACTATTGTCGTTTCGGGAGCGTATCTGCCCTTCGCGAGGTGGCAAAGCTGAAGACACTCGCTTATCGTAGAATAGTCTCTCGTTTAAAATTCATCTATCAACTGTACCATGGTCACTTCAAAATACCACCCAATCGTTACATAAACCGACCCGACCATGCGCTTTGATGGTACTCATCATAATAAGACAGTTAGACAACCATTCAGTCATCTCAACGTTCATCAGTACTCATTATTTCCTCATGCCCTTTCATTATGGAATAAGTTACCGGAAGAAGTGGTTAATGTTGACACTACACAATCGTTCGCCCATCTCGTCAACGACCTTGCGCTTGATTTTTAAAACACTGCAATATATTATTAATGTTCCTCATTAGTGCTGTGAATTTTTCTGTATTTGCGCCTTGTATCGCAATAATTGCTACATATCATGTTCCTCGATTACTTTCAGAATTCTCGTAATTTAGTATCTTGTATTGCATTTTTTTTATATATATGATTTCTATTCTGTTTCTGATTTTGTCACTGACATTTGTGTACCCACTCCTGCTTGGGCCCGAACAGGGCCTGCAGTATTTGTAAATAAATAAAAATAAAAAAAAGTCTAAGGGTTATGGGGTCGTCTAGTGTACAGGCACACAGCAATGACGAGGCGTACTGCGCCGCTCACCATCTTATTTGTGAAGCTGCGTAACCCTGCTAAGCCACCCACATACCACCATGAATGGTCCATCATGATGAGGCAGATTTTCGAAAACCAACGCCTGACAATATGGAAGTACTTTCCTCGACATGCAAAGTTACACAGCTAACATGCCTCCTTCCATCCAACACATACCTACAGAGATCTAGACTGCGTGCATTCTTTGCAGAGGTATACAAATCCGGAATTTACACTGGGGAAAGGTTTGCGAATACTAAGTATGGCAACCGAATCAAATATGAATAGAATAGTGATACGAAATCAAATACGAATATCAATCGAATACTATTTGGTAGTTTTCGTATAGTGAGGCAACCATTTTCAAAAAAGTTCTAGAATTATACGATATTTTATTGGCACCAAATATTTTAAGGAGTATTAGGCTTTAAGGAGCATTATGATGACTTTGAACCGAAAAGAAACACCACAAACAAGTAAACTGAGGTAAGCTCGTATGCAGCAGCGACTAGAGCGTACGGGAAGTTCTTTAATTATAGCTTAAAATACAGCAGTGATTACAATTTCAATGTGGTATTTTGTCATTAAGTAAATATAAGGCATAGAAATCAAGAATATTGATCCGAACAACGCCCATTCAGCTAAACACGCGTGTGTAATGACGGAGATAAACCAGTTATCACATGATGGACTTTAGCACCAAAATCTAGTAAACATCGTTGAGTACTGCATCTGCAAGAACAATTCACACCAACGTAACACTTGCGTGTGTTTTCAGTGATCTAAACAGGTATTAAAAATCTTCGGGGATGTTTGAGCTTCGCCTTAAAAAGCGAAACGTTATAGCGTACTCAGTCCACGTTCGCATCGCTTGTTCAGTCGCTAGCCTGGCTTCGCTTTTAAGGGGGGCACCCTGTCGCAAAGAGAGGAATGTCTGTGCATTTAACATTGGCTGTTTCAAAGTATCCTAGAATGCATACTGCAAGCACAGTTGCGAAGGGCCCAGTACGCCATTATTACTCCTTTTGCGAACTGGCGAAATACTCACAACGATTCAGCAAGGCAACACGCGCGTCCGCACAGCTGCACACTTGGTTGATGCTGTTGCTGATAATGATGATTAATTGTGCCAGTGCGCTTTGTAATTGGTGGGGCTTTATACTAACCAATCGCGTTACAATTCACTCGTTTTGACAACTGGCGCGGTTCTATACGCTTCTGGCACGCAAAACTACATGGATTGATAAGACTTCTCGCACTACATAACATTTCATAGGGTTATTTTAGAAATTGCTTAGAGTACGGGTCGGGAACCCGCGGCCCGCAGGGCCGCATGCAGCCCGCGTGGCAGTATTATGCGGCCCCCCTACAAAGCGTCAAAACCCCCTCCACCTTTCTTTTGCTATTTCCTATCAGAAGGCCAACGTGGCAGTTTTGACCTAAAATGGGATATTCGCTGTGACTTTGTGATATGCGTGCTCAAAATCAACATGATTGTATTCCAATTTTACAAATTATCGTCAATTGGCCGAATGTTTACGCTTTGCCTGCAAATGCCCCCCCCCCCCCCCCTCCCCTTCCCGAATTTTATGTGCGGCCCCCGACTGTGTCGGCTTCATGAAACTTGGCCCTCCACCTGAAAAAAGTAGCCGACCGCTGTCTTAAGCATAGGCGTGGCTTTGTGGTAAAACACCTTCTTGGCACGCTGAAGGCCTAGGTTCGGTTCTCATTCGAACCGATCATTTTTGGTATTTACTTATTTTCATCTGTCTCGAATTTTGCCCGCACTCAAAGCTGATTATTCTCTCACAACCAATGACACCGACACGGGAATTTTTACGAAACGAGCTCTCTCACGCTATTGCGGTAAAAAGGTCACTTGTGTATACGATCGAAAATGTCTTGCCCCCCCCCCACCCGCGTGGGACGAGCAGTCTGATGAGGGTGGTTGCGAATTGGCGAAAATTTCACTTCAGTGGCACTGCAGTTTTAAGCAAACACGCCTTGAATCGGTTATCAATATCCTGTTGATAGTCTCGTAAAAGTTGGGGCTGCCTGCACCTTGCTAATTTAACTGTTAAAACAAGGGAATGAACCCTTAATGTTACTAAATAGTTTGTGTTTTCGGGGTTCTTATGTCCGTGCTGATTATTCGAAAAATATCAAAAAAAATTTTGGCCTTGCGAATATGCATCATTCGACTAAAGAACGGAATAGAATATAACACTATTGGAATCGTTATTCGAAATTTTAGAATATTCACACACCCCTATCTCTGGGGCAACAACCACACAGCCACCGTGACACACATTACCTACCAGATTACGGAGCGCCAAACCCAAGCGATGTCCAGACTGGTGAGCTCAATAAAAATGCTCACAGCCTGGTCTTGCGAGGCGCAGTATTCTCATCCGGCACGAGGCAGCCAACTGGCAAGCCTGGACCAGGCCCGGTGAGCTGCCGTGGCCTGTGGGCTCTAAAGGAGGGCTCAACCAAAGATTAACAGCAAGGAGTCTTTTGATACAATGAAGCCTTTTCCACCTCATCATTGCCTCGTCGCCTCATTAGAGTGTTGGTTGGCTGTCGACAACGGAGAGAGAGAGAGAGAGAAGTTATGCGTAAAAAAGGCAATTAAGTCCCACGCTTCAATGATAACCAATTATCCTATAGTAGACCTGGACTGGGGTTCGTTTTCAAATAATAAAGTTATTTTCTCCCAGGGAGAACGTTTTTCCTCTTTAGCGTAGAATTGGGAAAGTGAGGCCCAATGCATACTAATGTGAAGTGAATTGCGTTCGTAGAGAGAAAAGTGCATGACTGCCGCAGCCAATGAGAGCCCGCGCTCTCGACTACGCTATATCACAGTAGCCGATCCAGTCCTTTAACAGCGGTCACTCCAACCCTGTTAGAAAGGAGTGTGCGCCGATTTGAAAGTTGTTGTAGAATATGTGTCCAATTAGCGGAGACTGTGCCCCCTCGTATGACCACCACCATATTGTTGTCTACATGCGGACAACACCACGCATGAAAAATCCAGCAGAAGCCATCTACGATGGCTGGGTAAGTTGTGTCAAAGGTGAGACAGACTCTCAAGAGGAATGCACAAATTATTTTAGTGACGAAATTTCTACGTCTGCACAACGTCTTCTGAGAAGAGCTCACCAAAAACCACCGTATACATATACACCACACGGGCTCCAGCGCATGAATTCTTATGCGACAACCAACAAGCACACGCCTGCGCCCTCGTGAACGCACAGTGGAAGCGGCTGGACGCTCAATTCCACCCTGAGGC
This sequence comes from Rhipicephalus appendiculatus, assembly GCA_030522465.1. Classification (NCBI taxonomy): domain Eukaryota; kingdom Metazoa; phylum Arthropoda; class Arachnida; order Ixodida; family Ixodidae; genus Rhipicephalus; species Rhipicephalus appendiculatus. Next base: position 17,478 of record JALIZH010015640.1, read on the forward strand.
GATAGCATTTACCTACACCCACACTAATACCTCGCAGGACTGTCGCCTACTGCAACGACACGCAACTTTCACACAGGAGAAATTGTAGTATGCAACAAAGTACAAAAATTGTGCGGAGCAAATGACACTGGAGTCTCTACCAGGCTATACACCCAATACCATAATCCTGTAAAGGCCTACAATGCGAGGAAAGCGTAACCCTGCACAACAAGGCATGGACATATTTACGCACATATCGGCTCGCAGCTAGAGCTGTGTACCGCCGCCGCCGTCTATTTTTGCTCACGCCGGTCGCGCCACCACCGAAGTTTCGAGTGACCACGCCGCCACCGCCGCCGCGCAATAATTGCAGCGCGCCGCCGTTAGTATTATTTTAACCCGAATGGGGAATCTGAACATAAAATACACCACTTCACCGGGGGGGGGGGAGGGGGGGGGGGTTCTCTCGATGTGTTCATGTAATGCAGTCTCCATTTCAGCTGCCGCTGATGGCGGGAGCTCGGCCAGCAACGCGCCCTCACTTTTCGGTTCTTCCTCTTCAACATCAGTTTGACGTCACGAAGTTTTCCTAACTCTCGACTCAAACTAAAGGAATCGAATGCCACACACCTGCTTCAACCACAGAGGGGAGAAAAATAGCAGAGTGCGCTTAGCATATAGTATAAGCCAACCTCCTCTGAAGGCGCTACCTCCTCGGGCTCGTGTCACAATTCCCTCCATGTCCTTGTTTCTTTTCCTTCTCTTTGGAGAGCTCATGGGAAAAAAAAAGAACGGAAACTTCACGAGCGTGCGCTCCCAGCGTCCGCAAACCAACCTCCTAAGACGCCGCTCCCTCCACGTGCTCCATGCTCTGGTCACAGTTCCCAGCATGCTCCTGTTTCATTTTTTATGGCTGCGGAGTTATTCTCGATGTGTACCCCTGGTGGAATGTGCATTTCGGGCGCAGCTGATTAGCAGGAGATCGACAACCAGTGCGACCCCTGTTTCCGGTCCTTTTTCCGCAACGTCATTTTGATGTCACGAAGCTTTCACAACTCTCGACAATAATGAGGGGGACGGAATGCGCTTCAACGCAACGAACGCAGCGTCCAGACACCCGCTTTTGAGCGTATACATCTCGGAGGCTGTGCATAAATTCTGATGGCATATGCCATCGAATTAGGTTTAATGCGGCCATCCGTCTAGCGCACCTGTGAAGATCGATACGCATTCCCTGCATCGTTCTCAAAGTCTGGGACATATTCATGTACAAGTGAAGACTGGAAAAGTTCCTGTTTCTGTACATTTCGTCCACTTTCTTCTTACGCTGGGAACGTGCTGGCAGGTTCGGTGCATCGACGTGGTCCAGAGCAAACATTACGGCTCACCGCTTCTTCGAGTAACGGAATGCGCTGTGCAGAAACGGACTGTGGACATCTTCTTTAGATGGACACATCGAGAATCGCTACCCCGGAAGTTGTATCTCCCTCTCCTCCAGAAGTCTCAGGAGTATTGCCGGACCTCAACGCTGCGGCGTCCTCCAGCCTTAAAAGGCGACGACCCAACTATCTGGATGGCATATTCATGGAGTCTTGGACTAACTACATATTGCATAGATAAATAAAATAGACAAGGTCAATGGGTTAACGCACGCTTTTCCTTTCATGTTTACTCGAGTAATTGGATAAATAAATAGAGAAATTAGGGCAATTAAAAACTTAAAATAATTGATCGCTGAGCTATTTGGTAGGTATTCATGCTAAAACGACAGGACATGAAAACACAGTTCTCTCAGATAGACCGTCACGCGCAACTGACTGATAGGATCTTGCCTGGGAGTGCGCAGAAAGTATCTTAAGCGCGGAGCACTTTAGGGGCCTGGGCTGTCGTATGCTGCATTGTACGCTGTCTTCGTATGTTGTCTTAACTTGGCGAAACGCAGGTAAAACCATTTATTGCATAGCTATCTGTAAAATTCAGCGCGCGTTCGCGCCTCTTCTTCCTCTTGGTATTCGAGCACCTTGATGATATTAAGTGCGGAGCACGTTAGGGGCCTGGGCTGTCGTATATTCTCATATGCTGTCCTGGCTCGGCGTGACACAGACAAAACCACGTATTAAAATTAAAAAAGAGGAAGCAAGCAAAAAAATAGAAAGAGAGAGAAATAAAATAGGAAGAAACATAGAAATACAAGAAAAAGAAAGAAATAGATAAAGAGACGGGAAGAAATCATTAGAAATGAAGAGAGAAAAACACACAGAAACATGGAAACAGAGAAAAAGAATGTAAGAGAGGAGGAAAGAAAGAAAGCTAAAGAAATAGAAGGCTGCCCAGCTCCGCACTTCCTTCAGGTTTGGCACCACTAGTGCGAATCTGCCTTAATTTTTTTTTTTTTGGCTACCTTCTTTTTCGCCGCTGTACTATTTTTGCAGTTAGCGGCGTTTGCGGTGTCTTGTGTTCTCTCTTGTGTCCGTGTTTGCACACGCGGTATTTTTAAGGCCTATAGGCATCCTCTGAAAATACATCGAGCTCGTTATTCTCCCTTGGCGTTTCTTTTTTTTATGGCACTCTTTGTGACGCCAGAACGGTGATTCACGTGACATGATTAGGGCACATACTCTCGACTGGTCTACATACCATAAATATCAGTTGTAAATTGTCTCCTAGCCTAATTTGCCATGCATTGGCCAACTCGTTCTTCCTCCCTTCGCATGATTATCGTGTGCGTTGAACTGATTTCGCTCCATTTTGTGAGTTTCTGATTGCGCAAGCGGAAATAACAGCGTGTGGCCGACAAGCTCGAAATCCTGATAGGCTCATTGCTTAGCGTTAACACTGTACACGTGCTTTATGAAGAAATAAATGTCGAGGAGATATCGCCTGTAAGAATTGTAGCGAAAGCGAGAACGAAACCAATGGAAGAGGCGCCCGATTATTTTATTCTTTCGATAGACGCACTCTTTACAGCGAAGACGATGCAGATCTCAAAAAAAAAAAAAGGCCAGCCTGCTTCCACGGCTTCTGTACATTTTTTTATTGCGATAACAATTATATGGACACTGTGTACAGGTTCTCATCGTCGCCGTCACGTTCCGTATAAAGTCAAAGTCATTAACCTTTTTACACACATCGTATGCTGTACCCGCTAGTGAAAGCTCGCAAGCGCTAGAGAGGAACACGGCTGAAGCACAAATTAAACAAGCTGCCCACCTCCGTCGCACGGGGGGCGCGTGCGATAATATCATTCCGTGTGCGAGCCTGCCGCCGATTGCTCCTCAACCAGAAAGCTAGCGCCTTGTCCGTCTTTCGCTGGACGAAGGAGTATGAAAGGAAGCCGGAGTAAAGGGCTGCGTGGCTCGAGCCGCAACTGTGAACTTTGACTATAAGGGCACAATCGAGCGCTGGCGCGCGCGCTATCTCGGCAGGCTTTAGCAAACGGCTCGTATACCCTTCTACGCGCTGTGATCTCACTGCTTCATGCTGTGACCACTGATACGATAAACTGCACGAAAACCGCTTCTTTCCCCTCGAATCGGCCGCATTCGCTTACACTGGTGTTTCGCAGTTTCGCGAGATCGGATGAAGAAGAGTTAGATACTAGCCTTAGTTCAGTATAACATTACGACATGTTGCTATCGCATTCACTGCCTCGCCCTTTCGGAGAAAGTTTTTTTTTCAAAATTGAAGGGACAAATTTCTCGCCCCACCAACACTTGAATCCACTACCGTCGGGAGTTGCCTCCACACGAGCTCCTGCCGTTTAGCTAGAGATTCGGGCCCGCAGGGATAATGTAGTCTGGCCAATCTATAATTTTTCGTAATTTCGTGATATGTCACCATATGATCGCGTGTCGACCACCTCATTTCCTCTAACTCATTTCCCGTGCCCATCTGGGATGGGCCGTGTGCTCGGAAGGCGAAAGCTCGAGCCTTATTGTGGGCCCACTTCTCAGTCCTCATTACCGGGGAGTGAGGAGATGGCTGGTGCCCAAATAATTTGGACAGTGCGATGTTTAATGTGTTGATTCAGAATTTTATGAGCTATTGCGGAAATGCGCCCTTTATTATGATTGCGAATAGCGGATTTAAGCACTGATTATGTGTTTCGGCAGTGTTGGCTACGGCCAAGGCGATGGCCGCCTCCTATGCCTTCTCTGGATTAGTCGTTTTGATTGATCCTCCCGAGATGACTTGCCCTGCATAGTTCACCACGGCGACCAAAAAACCTAGGCCTCTGTGGATCTCGGCCTCGTCAACATACGATGTTTTCTTTTAAGGCGAAAGCCTTTAATCTCTCATGCTCACGTCCGTCCGTCCGTCCGTCCGTCCGTACTTCCGGTGTCTGTCCGTCCGTCCATCCGTCGGTGTCCGTGCGCCCATCCGTGTCTGTCCGTCCGTCCATTCGTGCCCGTCCGTCTGTCCGGGTCCGTCCGTCCGTCCGTGTGTCCCTCTGTCCGTCCGTCCGTCCGTCCGTCCGTGTGTCCCTCTGTCCGTCCGTCCGTCCGTGTCTGTCCGACCGTCCGTGTCCATCCGTCCGTGCCCGTCCATCCATCCGTGTGTCCGTCCGTCCGTCCGTGTCTGTCCGTGTCTGTCCATCCGTCCGTGTCTGTCCATCCGTCCGTGTCTGTCCATCCGTCCATGTCTGTCCGTCCGTGTCCGTCCGTTATCCGAGCCCTGGCACGGTGCCAGGTGGCCGTCGGGGTGCGCAAGCGGACGCCGGTCGCGTCGAACTCTACAGCGCTCGCGCTTTGCTTGCGTAGCGTCGCTCTGCCCTGCGTTTACAATCATGCAAGGCGGGAGACGCGTGCATCGCGTTCCATTCTGACCCACCCCGTCTCAATGGACACAGGCGATCGCGGAACACACTGGAATTCACAAAGTTTCCGTCACTTCAAGCGCTGGCACACGGATGGCGTCTGCACGAAGCGCAAAGCGCGAGAAATACGAACGCATGCGTCTTGCTGCGATTCGCGGTAAAAAAATTAAACAAGAAAACACGCACACATTCCGTTTGTGTGCCATCCCACTGAGAGTGTAAAAGAAAAAATTACACCATCTCCCGCTAAAGGGAACCATGTGTAGATGTGAAGCAGCGGGCGCTAACGCTTACACTGGTGGCGGCGTTGACGCTGGCGCTCATCGCAGCGTTGCGCAGGAGAGAAAACTGGGGAGGCGCAGAGCACGCAGTGATGGAGCGGTGTTTCCTACTGTAACATGGCAATAGCTGCTAATGGACAATGAGAGACAGAAGACTCCGACTGGACACAGAGACCCGCAGTCCGCTTTTAGTTAACGCGCACGTTGCGTATTTTCATTGTTCAACAACGCACAGGAGAAATCTCCCACCGGCCCCACCTTGGAGGTCAAAATCCAGTGGCATATGTACGGGGTGGCCAGTGAACGGTTGTGCAGCGCGAGCAGTCGGTTTTTTCAACCAAGAAACTCGCCTAGCAGACGCTGGCTGCGTCGGCGTCGCGAGGCGAGGGAGAGGGTGAGCGTGGGAGAGGAGAGAGAGAGGGGGAGGACGCGCATGCGCAGTGGGAGTGTGGTCGCCGCGGGCAGGGGATGCCTAGAGGAGAGAGGGGGGGAGCGTAGGAGGGGCGAGAGGGGGGGAGGCGCATGCGCAGTGAGGGTGTGGTTGCTCGAGGAGGGATGCCTAGAGGGGGGAGAGGAGGTTTTTTTTAATGTTTTTTTAATGGGTTTGCGCATGCGCAGTAAGGGAGGCCACGCGGCACACCACCACCACCACCACCACCGGATTAAGGTTCGCCATAAGATGCTTCACATCTAAAAAAAACACGGCATAGTCAGTCGAATGGCCACAAGCTTTCGCCGAACACACTTTGGAATGTTCGAAGTGTCCATCATTTTTTAGTTTCAAAGCGGGTGTCCGAGGCCTTGGCCCGTTCCATCCGCCTTTCAATGTGATAAGTGGGGTTCATATTCCTAGGTATAGGGAGAATTGTGAGATGCGCTCTCTGAGAGGAGGTTATATTGGTTTTGGGAGATAATGTAGGGGGTGTAAGGGATGCCGGTTTCTGAAAGGGTATAGCGACCGGCTGGTGTTCGCGATATGCTGTCGTACTGCGCGGTGAGGCGGGCCTCCACCATCTCCTCTTGTGTATTGTTGAGTTTCATTTTCGAGCTCAACAAAACATGGCAAGTCGAGCTTACGGGATTGTCTACAGATGGCGCTGCACATTTTGAATATCCCTTATTCCTGTAGGTGTCTGCCGTTTTCCTCAGTTTTTTGTCGCGATGAATGTATCGAGACGGATAAAACGAAGTGAGACATTGGAAGCTATAGGATGCTTGCGCAGTTATGGTGCTTATATAAATAGGCACAGGAAATATCAAGCTCATTTAAGAGTATGTGAGTCGCCTAGCACCAATAAGCTTTAGACAATGTGAATATTACTCGTCTACGTCTTTATAATGGTAATTATCTGGAAAACAGCGTAGTTATTTTGCCCTTTACCGTGCCTGCTAAAAAACGTGACCCACAGCTGAGACCTTCGCTGTGCAAACCGAAAAACGTAATTAATTCACACATTCTCTACTTTTTTCAGACGTGTGCCGATAATGAAGATGCACAAAATCAGTGTGGAGAGAACTGCCAGTGTGTTTATTCGGAGACACTTATCGGTGGTAATGGGCAAAGACTTATGCATTGCTCGGCAGCTTGAGGGAACACAGGCCTCTACTAATCTTTCTAGCGGCGAAAATAGAAGCAAAACTTCCTAATACAGAACTACAATAGCAACTGATGTGTTTGTCCAACTTCTCTATGCCAGCTGTGAAGATTTACGTATGGTTCGAAACAATTCCTGCTTAACCTTTTTTTTTGCAATAAATCTTGAGCACGGTAACAGGAAAATAAAAATATTGAACGGATTTCATGCACTGCGGGAATCTATGTCACGTGAAGTCGTCTGCGGGGAGTAGGCTAAGCACGTGGTACTTTTTGACATCGTAAGGTAAGTGCTGCATCGCATGTAATATGTGTAATATGTCATAGCATGACCTTTCATTCACCGTATGCCATCAATGCATACAGCGACATGGTTGCGAGTTTCGATGGCGAAGTACGTAGAACACTTAGCTGGTACCGATGAAGACTATTTCGTGAACTTGTGCATGGAAAACGATGACGCAAATTACAAGTGATACACGCTGCACCCCGATAAAGGAACTCAGGCGTCGGCCATTAAGTAATATTACCATCGTGGGGACGCATCGTTTTTGATACATCAGAGATCGAACCTTCCAGCGTTATCAGCGGGGCTCGTGTGAGCTCCGGTATAAACCTGACCAGTTGCTTCTTGTGCGTAATCATAACAGAACAACTTGAGTCGATCACGGGGCTTCGTAAATTGCTGCGAAGGTCGTATACGGAAGGATTACATCCCACATCTTATGTTCTACATCAACGTACCACATAGGAAGCATGTCGACGAGGGTTTTATTCAGACGTTCGGCGAGACCATTTGTCCACGGGTGGTAGGCGGTTGTCTCGCGATGACTCGTCCAGTGGTTTTGGAGAATAGCTTTCGTTAGGTTGGTCGTGAAAGCCGCAGCGTCGTAGATGAGAACTTCTGGAGGAACATGGCGCAGCAGGATGTATTCGACGAAGAATTTTGCCGCCGTGGTGGCACTAAGTTTTGAGGGGGCTTTTATTTCGGCGTTGCAATTCAGTTAGTCTGTCCCCACGAAGATACATCTATTCAAGAGAATCGACATTTGGGCTAGTTGGTTGATATGCATTGTATAGCTGTTGTTTAAGCGCACTCCAACGAAGACAAAAGCGGAGAAATGAACACAAGACAAGCTCTTTTCTCGTCTTTTGTCTTCGTTGGAGTGCGCTTAAACAACAGCTATAACATGCATATACATCTATTCGTTTAAGTCGAAGTTGAAAATTGTCCCAGCAAGTGCATGCCCATTTGCTAGAATGGCGCATACGATGGTTCTACCGGCTGTAGGTACCCGGATGGTCTTGTCAGCAGTGTCTTTCCACGCTGGCAGTCTCAACATCTCTTTACGTAATTATAGACGTCGGCGGTAAGGCGTGCTCAGTAATGATTTTCTTGTATGCTAGCTAGCCCTACTGACAATATGTCTACCATATAGAATGGACTCCACCATGCATCATAAGGTGGATTATGGTGCGGTGCACGATATAGTGTATGCTATGGGATGTTAACGTATGACGAATGCTCGGGAATAACGGAGCGCGAAACGGCTCTACGGCGTCAGAACCATTATTCCAATCCGGCGCACTTAAGTTTGACTTGAGAATGCGATGTATAAACCATTAGTACAAAAATTAAGAAAGGAATGACGATCGGTCTATTAGATTCCAACATGTCACCTTCGGGTCCCGAGCCGAGTACGCCACGCCGAATCAAGTCACGCTTTCCATAAGATGACTAGTCACTGCAGAGAGAGAGAGACTCTTTACTAGAAAAACAGAGATTTTTGCCGGCGTCTATATAGCGCTGACATGCTACTCTGTATAGGGATGGGGAAGGGGACTAAAAGATTTCAGAAGAGAGGGAAGAAAAAAAATGAGAAAAAAGAATATAAACAAATAAAAACGGTGCATGTGAACCTGATAAAAGTATTTACAATTAGGGTGTCAGGTAAGTTAAGTTTTTCCTATATGACTTATGCGATCATTACAGCCTTTCGACAAGGCCAATTTCGGACAGGTAATTGACTAATGATTGTACAATCCGACGCTTTTTTGAATGTCCGGGCGCTGGGCCTAATATGTTGCGCAACGTTAACTGGTCGTGGTAAATCATGTCCACTTGTCGTTCAAGCAATTGTCTCTTGTCGCGGTACGCGGGGCATTCAAGTAGTATGTGCTCCACTGTTTCTGTGCTGCCACAGTTATCACAACAGGGATTTGTGGTATGCCCAATGCGGTGCGAAGAACTGTTCGTGTACGCCACGTTCAGTCGAAGACGATGATATAGTGTCTCTAAGTGACGAGGGAGTGGATGGGAAATTTTCGCTCTCACTGCTGGGTCAACACAATACAGAAAGTTATCTTCGCAAAACGGCAAATTCCAAACGCGGTCTTTTTCCTGATGGGCTTATCTTTTAGCGATGTTCGAAGCGTCGGCTTTGGTAAAAAATATTCTTCGGAAATTCCGGTATTGGAGTCCATTTCGGGCAGCTTCATCCGCTTTTTCGTTTCCCGAAATACCAGCGTGGCCAGGTATCCACTGGAACGTAATGCTATGTCCAGCCATCTTAGGCCTGTGATGAAGATATGCGATATCGGACGCTACCGGTTGGTGATTACCTCGCTTAAGCCTGTTCCACATGGTTTGTAGGGCTGCTTTAGAATCCGTAAATATTGGCCATCTTTTTGGCGGATGCTGTCGTAGTGTTACCAAAAGAGCCTCTAGAATGCCATACAACTCCGCTGACGTAGAGGATGTCGCTCTCTCTAGGCGAAAAGGGAGGGATTTTCCTGTAGAGAACACGAAAACTCCGTACGATGATCGACACTGGGTTGTAGAGCCATCTGTGAATATGTGCGTTTCGTCGGCGTATTCTTTGTACATATACTCTAACGCTATCTGATAGGTTGCTGCTTGTGGCATTTTTTCTTTTTGCACCCATTCCGGGGATATATGATACAATTTTTAGTGGTGACAGTGTCCCTATAATACACCATTTGTATTTAGCTTTTGCGTGTTGCATACTCTGCTAGTAAAATTCGCATCTTTATTGAACACACGCAAAATGCTGCTGGTAACGATTCGCTGGTTGATAATTGTAACACCGCTAACTTTCTCTTAAAATACACAACCTAACTAAAATAAAATATCGTGGGGACCAAGGAGCGCATGCAGTTTACTGGTTTCTACTACCTAGTTTAATAGCCGTTTCTCGCTCTTTTCTTAGGTCGATGTGTACATACGCTTGATGTTGACTCTAATCTCATTCGAAAAATATGCGCGTACAATTGATTATTTAATGTGATGTGATGTTTTCTCGCGCGGGCCAACTAGCGCACTGATCCGTAGCTCTATTGATATCTACAACTAAATAACGGCTTCTCCAAAAACTAATGCAATGCGCGGAAAAAATGTGCCACTCTATTGGTTAAATAAGGCATGCCAATTGACAAGTCTGCCTTTTCACATATTAGTCAGAGAGGTACCAGCGGGTGCGACCAGCGGCTGTAAGTCACTGGAAGTGTTTCCTGAAAGCGCGTCGCATCGCTATAAAAGAAATAAAAATTAGGTCTTCTCTCGGTCTCATCGATATCAATTTGCCAGTATTTGGTCTTGAGGCACATTCACGAAGAATATTTAGCGTTACGGAGTCCGTACAAGGCGTCGCCTATCCGTGGGAGGGGATATGCGTCCTTTTTGGGAGTTTTGTTCAGGCGGCGCGGTAATCGACACAAACGCAGAGTTCCATCCTTCCTCTTTACGAAGATTCCTGGGGATGGCCACTACTGACTTTCTGACGATTGTATGACGTCATAGCGCAGCATTTGTTCAATCTGTTGCTTAATAGCTTGTAGCGCCACCGACATTGACGAGATTGCACGGTGAAGGAAGAAGAGGACGGGCGTGACCTTGAGCGGCGCGGCAGCAAGGCTGGCGCGAAGGGCGCAGGAAATAAAGAACAAGTGAGTGGAGTTTAGGCACCGGCTCTAGAAGGACGTGTCCAGTCGTTCTCTCATATGTGCTCCACCACTGGTGACCGCGGACGTTTGCAGCAAGTAGCAACGTGTGCCTATCATAACGGGCGACACGAAAGAAAACGACGTGGAGTCACGTCAACCACCGGCAACGAACGCCAGCAAGCCTCGAACAACCCAGCAGACGCCGATAACTCTTCAGGTACTGCAGTTATCTCGAACACCATCTGACTGCCAGAGCTTTGGAAACAGAACCCCTCGATGTGGTTCAATCAAGCAGAAGTCCGTTTTGAACTCTCGCGGATAGCGTCCTAGACTCGCAAGGACTTCCTTGTGGTCGACGCGCTTCCAGTGGTCGTCATCGAGGAGATTTCAGACCTTCTCCATTCGTTCGCGCAGGACCTACCAGAGTCGCCATATCTCGCAATCAAGGCCGCTATACTGAAAGCACAGCACTGTCGGAACACACACTGTTGCAACAGCCGTTTTCAATCGAACAAATCGGCAATCAATGGCCAAGCCAGCTACTGTGTCGATTCCTTAAGCTTCTCGGTCCCCGCGTTTCCACGACGGAGAGCACCTTTGCACGTGAGCTATTTCTTCAGCGCTTGCCCACCCAAGTCCAGATTGTGCTTGCCACTGCTTCAACCGAGAATAGGTCAGAGCTCGCTACATTGGCCGACAAGGTTATGAAAGTTGCCAATCCACTTCCTCTGGTTGCAGCTGATATTCAGACTACAACATCGCACGCTGTCAGTCCTTCACTGCCAAACCTGTCCGAACAAGCATCAACACCATTTTCCGTCGCTGAGTTGTGCGATAGACTGGAAAAGCTTCTGGTTTCGACCACTCGTAGGAGCGTTTGTCCTCCTTCACGCCGACGTCGCCGTTCCCCATTTCATCGCCGCTGCCCATCCATCGAGAGCCAGCGCAACCGGGAATCACAGCAGTATGACATCTGCTCGTATCACCACCGTTTTGGTGCCCACGCACGTCGCTGCCTCCTCCACTGCGCCTGGCCCGGAAACCATCCGGCCCACCACTAGTGGCGACGACTGGTCACAGGTCCACCCCATGTTGCTTCGTACGACCGCGTAGATATCCAAAAAAAACATGGTTGATCCCTCCGTCATGAGAATCGGCGTAACACGAAAGCGAAACGTGTCCTTACAGAAGTAGTTGAATGTTTTCTGTACAATGGTATAAGAGAGCTTCCACAATTTCTATTGGTGTTTGACCATTTAACGTGGATGCGTGTACGTCGACGCTTGGTGGTACATCTGTATCCCGACGACTAACGTCCCTGATGAATGATTAAACAAACCCTTGTGGTCATAGATGCTTGTAGTAGCTGTAAGGTGAGAGCGGAATCGGTGAAAGCGGTGTGACATCCAGAAGAGCGTAACTGAGTGGACACCGAATTTGGGCTATAAGGTCGCCTACTCGCGCATGTTAGAGTTATTGAACACCACTGCCCGACCATAGGGAAACGCAACGCGCGTGTTGCCTTCCCGTTGGCCGGCTGCAATTTTTCGCTGGGCAAGCGTAAGTTGGGAACGCAGAGTTACAGCCACGCTAAGCACTCGCGCGTCGCAGAGCTTTATTCGGTATGGATGGATGCTATGAGCGACGCCGACGCTGGGGTAACGTCGCCACCTGGCAATGTGTTAATTCGTCGACGAAAATGCACTTTTCCTATTCGAAACGCGCCAAATCGGACGGACACGTAAAACGACGCTTTGAAGGAACTAATCGTCGCGTGTACGGTCATAATGTATTACTCCACTTTAGCAAGAACACTGTGAGAGGACAGTGGTAGATATAAAAAGCGCGTTTGCACAGCCTACGGAGTATGTGACCGTGGCGCAGTGGATAGCGCGCCCGGCATCGCTTCTCGCGGACCAAGAGGTCATAGGTACGACTCCCGTTGACGGAATTTTCTTCTTTGTCTTCTGATCATGTGTATTTTTTCGACGTCATTTCCAAGACGGAAATGCATCACTGAAATCTTGGTGGCCCCGGCATAGAACACTTTCGTGTTAAAACAAGGTATTTGCATCGGGTCTAGTTTAGCCCTGATTCTGAGCGACATTTTTCTGGCACATTTGGATATGATTTTAGTTGACAGAATTGATAATTCAAAGTAATTAAAGTCTTCCCTTTCATTGATGACTATCTTATAGTACTCAGGAGCGCTCAAGGGAGCTTTGAAGAGGATACGAACAATATTGTGGACGTGTTCAAACACACACTTCAGACGCTCGTTATCACCCACGAGGTGCCTCTCCAGAATTCACTGCCGTTTCTGGACCTCAACTTGATGTTTCAGCATGACCATGTATGCTGGGCATACGAGCCACGTGGTAGTAAACCTTTGTTGCCTTTTGTGTCGGACCACACGAAGTTGGTTAAGAGGTCGGTGGTGCAAATGTGTGTTGTAAACGCTTTACATAAGTCTTGTGCGCAGCGCATGGAGGAAAGCTTCGCCAAACAGGCGCATAGGCTGAAGGCACCCATGTATCCCCAGCACCTGATCACTTCGGTTGCTGAAAAAGTACACAAAGCGGCTAGGAACCGACCGAAAGCGGACGAAGCGTGAGATGGAAGCCATGATGAGCGTAGAAAAGTGGCAGTGATTCGCTACATGCACCATAAGGCACACACTCTAAGAAGGATCGGTGAAGGAGTAGGTTGTGGAGTTGTAATGTCGGCACCTGAGAAGTTATCTCGGCTATGCCCTATCACCTAGCCGATGAAAAAGCCAAGACAGATGTGCGCAATAAACCATCGAAACAAGTTTGTGGACTGCTCGGAGGGTGTGGTATACAGAATTCCGCTTTCCTATGGCCGAGTTTATGTAGGGCAGACTGAGCGGTGTGTTGATGTCCGTCTAAGTGAACATCGCAATAAGGTGAGTGAAGAGGCGGATGGGGATCTCGCGGCGCACTGTCGAGAATGTGGGTGTCAACCATTTCTGGATAACACCATGGTGTTGTATCGGGACTCGGACATTGACTCCAGATTAATTGTCGAGGCAGCTGAGATAGAGGAATGATTTGATTGCTGTTAGCGCTCATTCGATTACCTTGACAAGAAAGGGGGTTGACTTTTTGGAATGTGCGCATGGTGCTGTCACGTAGTGCGCGCCTTGGCACTTCTTTTGCTGATGATATCGGTGTGATGTGTATTAAGTTTTTCATAACGTAAACCCTTGCTTGCGCATATGCTCTTGACACGTGTTAGCACGAATGGACCCTGCCGTTTGATAGTGTCTTTTTAGTACGATTGTTCTTTTTATGTTGTCTAGGTTTTCTGCCTTTTCGTTCTGGTGGCTACCCCTATATATTTGGTGTTACCACCCATTAAAACCTGAGTTGAAAGTAGCGCTTGTCCTGTATTCTTCGATCGTGTTACGTGTCTTTCGCGCTTACAGAAACTCTGCCTTGGCGGAGCTCGCTGCTATACGGGACGGGTTAACTTTCATGATACCCAAGGTGGATTGCTTGTCGCTTGATAGACTGCTTATATATACGGACTCCACGCAGGCAGTTCGAGAGCTGCGAAAAGTGACCAGCTCCTTCGATATAGCCTCTGATATACACCGACTGATTCACTCGTGCGCCTGTCCTGTCCGCGTATTGTGGAACCGCCGGACTGCACCGGCTGAACTGGACGCAGATGCCGCTTGCCATCTAGCGGAAGTGCAACACCCGTTGCCTCTGCTTCGTTTGTCCCCAAAGGACAGCCTTCTTCTGCACAAAGAAACCCTCCGGCGTTCCACGCGTGCCCTCATTCCTCCGCGTGGATCGGACCTTCCCGGCGGCTTAACTCGCCGAGAGGAGGTTGCGCTCAGGAGGTTTCGTGTGGGCGCCGCCTTGACTCCTGCCATCCGGGCTACATGGACATCCGGTGCACAGCCTCCCCCCAACGACATGCCCCTTCTGCGTTGCCCCAGCCACAGAGGCAACGCTCGATCACCTACTGGGGACCTGTCCGGGCCTTCACAAGGCTCGCACCCGCCACCTAAGCGGCCTTCACTACCGTCCCGGTCGACCACCTGACTTGACGCGCTAGACGCACCGTCCTCTGCACCGACCACTCCTGGCCTTCATACGGGAAACAGAACTCTGTCTGTTTATTTAACTTATGCCGTAGGGCATACTGGCGCTAATAATAATAATACTCATAAAAAAAACTCTGCCTCTTTTATGTCATCGACAAGATCATTGGGCACCACTTCCCAATTCACACAGTCGCACAGCTCAGCATTCTACCTGCTACACGAATGGATTGCGCCGCTACTCCCATACTCTATTTGCAAGCTGTGAATGGAGCGCGGATCCCGGTGTTTCGACAACGGTCGCTCACAGTGAACCTGGTACTACGAAGACCGTTTCGCTTGGTGTCTATGGTTGCCGACGTTCCTTCTGCCATTATCGGTGCTCATTTCCTCACCGACCATCGCCTCATTGTCGATGTCAAGCGCCAACATCTCCTAGACGCGACAACTTACCTCTCTGTGCAAGGCAATGCTGCGCTGGGAACCACAGTTCTAGCTCTCTCTTATGCTACGGTTTCCAATGAACCCTTCGCGACTTTACTACGAGAATTCCCTGATATCACCGCACCACCTAAATGAAAAAAAAGACAAGTGTGCCATGACGTACGTCATCACACGGTTACTTCCGGACCTCCTGCTGTCTTATGGCCACGTTGACTTTCTCCGCACAAGCTCAAAGCCGCACATGCAGAACTTGAACGCATGCTGGAATAAGGAATTATTCACCCATCCTCCAGTAACTGGGCAGCTCCACTCCACATGGTGCCCAAGAAGTTGGGTGACTGGAGGCCATGCGGAGACTACCGATCTGTGAACACTAAGACAATTCCGTATCGGTACCGATGCCCAACATACAGTATGTCACCACCGCTCGGCCCGGCGCCAACATGTTCTCGAAGATTGATCTTGTCGGCGCCCAGCGCCTAATTCCCGTGGCCGAGTCAGATATACCAAGACGGCCATTAAAACACCATTCAGGCTCTTCGAGTTTTTGCGAATGCCGTTTGGTCTCAGGAACGCCGCTCAGTTATTTTAACGTTTCATTGACCCAGTCACCAGTGGTCTACCCTTCGTCTTTGCCTACGGCGACGACTTTCTGGTGGCCAGTATATCTGTGGAAGAGCATTTACAACACCTTCGTTGTCTGCTACAACGACTATCTGACCACATCATCGTCATCAATGCCTCGAAAAGTGAGTTCGGTGTCTATATCTTGGTCTTTCTGGGACATCACCCGAACACCAGTGGCATCCGCCTGCTTTCATCAAAAACTGAAGCAGACCAGAGCTTCCCTAGGCCCACAACGATCACGAAGCTGTGGTAGTTCCTCGGCGTGGTACAGTTTTACCGCCGATTTATCAAGAACTGTGCATATATAGTGGCGTCTTTAGACCTTCTGCTTACCAGCAAGAACAGGATGCCCTTGCTCCCTTGGGAAGCCACTCATGAATATGCCTTTATCAAGATCAAAGCCACGCTCTCCAACGCTGCGTTTCTTCCTCACCAACCCCACAGTATCTGTAGTCCCCATGAGTGACGAGTATAGCACAGCGTGGGAGCAGTTATTTAGCAGCGTCTTGACAACTCATGGCAACCCCTAGCCTTTTTCTCCAAGAAACTCAGTGAAATACAAGTTCGTTACAGCACCTTCGGTCGAGAGTTACTTGGGATTTTCTCGCCATCCGTCACCTTCGTCATTTCGTCGAAGGTCGGCCCTTTACCGCTTTCACAGACCACAAGCCATTGACATATGCATTTTGCAGGCAGTCGTCGACGCCACGAGAAATCCGCCAGCTCTTATTTATATCGGAGTTCTCCACCGACATTCCACATGTCAGCGGTGGCCAGAATATACCTGCTGACACGCTCAGTCGGGTAGACACAGTGGCATCACCTGCAAATTCTGCTGCACTCGATGTGCAGACTCTGGCCGCACACCACGCTAATGATCCCGAACTCATACAACTGCGCCCATCTAAAACAGCACTCAGATTGGACGATATCCTACTGATGGCACCACTCTCGTCGGCGACACTTTTACTGGCACACATAGAACATTTGTCCCTAGCACGTTAAGCAAGCAACTTTTCCAAACACTGCCCTAGCTCGCTTACCCCGGCATTCGTGCCTCCCAACGCCTTGTTTCATCGCGCTACGTATTGCCCCGGATGAACGCAGATGCACGCGACTGGGTGCGTGCATGTACGCCCTGCCAACCTGCCAAAGTCCGCAAGTATCCTGTTTCCCCAACACACCTAATTCTTCAGCCTGAGCATCCTTTTGATATTGTTGACATCGACATCATTTGAGCACTACCCCCTGTGCGATGGATTTCGCTACCTGCCCACAGCTGTCGACAAGTTTACTCGTTGGCCAGAAGCGACTCCACTTCCAGACAGCTCTGCTGCAACGAACGCGGCAGCACTTGTCACGACGTGGGTTGCCCGGTTCGGATGCCTTACCAAGATTGTTACTGACAGGGGGACAGCAATTCGAGTCTGCCCTCTTTCAAGAGTTCCTGCGCTTGCTAGGCTGACATTGTCTGCGCAAAGCCGCCTACCATTCCCAGGCCAATGGCCTCATGGAAAGCTTTCATCACCAGCTCAAGGAAGCACTGATTGCCCATGGCATGCCATCGCAATGGGTTCAACATGTACCACTGGTACTTCTGGGTACTTCTGGGTATCCGGTGCGCCTAGAAATCGGGCATCGGGTGCTTGAGCGCGAAGCTCGTGTATGGTATTCCGCTTCGTCTGCCCAACGACTTCTCATTACAACCACCCTCGGCAGTTCTGTCTATCACGAGTACGTGCACTTTCTTCGGGACTTCTTCCGGGATTTAAAACCCTGTCCGACATGCCCTGTTCCAGAACGCACGCCTTACATTACAACCTACCTGACCAATGCAACCTATGTATTAAATGCGAAGCATTTCTTAGCGAACTTCGGCGAGTTTGAGCGTATCTATCTATCTAGCTATCTATCTATCTAGCTATCTATCTAGCCGCCTACGACTTTGTGCTCTCCTGGCCGTATCGTTAATGGGATTTATACCAAATTTGGTATGGCATAACATGACTGTATGACGAACACAAATGGCTGGTAATATCAGGAAAATCATGACTAACTTGTCATGAAAACTATGATTTACATGCCACGCTCATGGCGCGCTCGCGGCCGTTTCGTTAGCTTGATATACACCAAATTTGGGATTGAGTGACATGTCTGTATGACGAACATAAATGACAAGTGGTAATATGAAAATCATGACTTCATGAGCGACATGACTTGCATTTCACGCTCATAGCACGATCGCGGCCGTTTCGTTAGCTTGAGATACACCAAATTTGGTATTGAGTGACATGACTGTATGAGGAACATAAATGACAACTGGTAATATGGAAATCATGACTTGTCATGTGCGACATGACTTGCATTCCACGCTCATGGCGCGCTCGCGGCCGTTTCGTTAGCTTGATGTACACCAAATTTGGTATTGAGTGACATGACTGTATGACGAACACAAATTACAAGTCTTAATATGGAAATCATGACTTGTCATGTGCGACATGACTTGCATGCCACGCTCATGGCGGGCTCGCGGCCGTTTCGTTAGCTTGAGATACACCAAATTTGGTATTGAGTGACATGACTGTATGACGAACATAAATGACAAGTGGTAATATGGAAATCATGACATGTCATGAGCGACATGACTTGCACTCCACGCTCATGGCGCGATCGTGGCCGTTTCGTTGGCTTGATATACACCAAAATTGGCATTGAGTGACATGACTGTATGAGGAACATAAATGACAACTGGTAATATGGAAATCATGACTTGTCATGTGCGACATGACTTGCATGCCACGCTCATGGCGTGCTCGCGGCCGTTTCGTTAGCTTGATATACACCAAATTTGGTATTGAGTGACATGATTGTATGACGAACATAAATGACAAGTGGTAATATGGAAATCATGACATGTCATGAGCGACATGACTTGCATTCCACGCTCATGGCGCGCTCGCGGCCGTTTTGTTAGCTTGATATACAACAAATTTCGTATTGAGTGACATGGCTCTATGACGAACATAAATGACAACTGGTAATATGGAAATCATGACTTGTCATGTGCGACATGACTTGCATGCCACGCTCATGGCGTGCTCGCGGCCGTTTCGTTAGCTTGATGTACACCAAATTTGGTATTGAGTGACATGACTGAATGACGAACACAAATTACAAGTCTTAATATGGAAATCATGACTTGTCATGTGCGACATGACTTGCATGCCACGCTCATGGCGGGCTCGCGGCCGTTTCGTTAGCTTGAGATACACCAAATTTGGTATTGAGTGACATGACTGTATGACGAACATAAATGACAAGTGGTAATATGGAAATCATGACATGTCATGAGCGACATGACTTGCACTCCACGCTCATGGCGCGATCGTGGCCGTTTCGTTGGCTTGATATACACCAAAATTGGCATTGAGTGACATGACTCTATGACGAACATAAATGACAAGTGGTAATATGGAAATCATGACTTGTCGTGTGCGACATGACCTGCATGCCACGCTCATGGCGTGCTCACGGCCGTTGCGTTAGCTTTATATACACCAAATTTGGTATTGAGTGACATGACTGTATGACGAACATAAATGACACGTCGTAATATGGAAATCATGACTTGACATGACTTGCATTCCAAGCTCATGGCGCGCTTGCGGCCGTTTCGTTAGCTTGATATGCACCGAATTTGGTATTGAGTCACATGACTGTATGACGAACATAAATGACAAGTGGTAATATGGAAATCATGACTTGTCATGTGCGATATGACTTGCATGCCACGCTCATGACGCGCTCGCGGCCGTTTCGTTAGCTTGAGATACACCAAATTTGGTATTGAATGACATGATTGTATGACGAACATAAATGACAAGTGGTAATATGGAAATCATGACTTCATGAGCGACATGAGTTGCATTTCACGCTCATGGCGCGCTCGCGGCCGTTTCGTTAGCTTGATATACACCAAATTTGGTATTGAGTGACATGACTGTATGACGAACGCAAATGACAAGTGGTAATATGGAAATCATGACTTGCATGCCACGCTCATGGCGCGCTCGCGGCCGTTTTGTTAGCTTGATATACACCAAATTTGGTATTGAGTGACATGACTGTATGACGAACGCAAATGACAAGTGGTAATATGGAAATCATGACTTGCATGCCACGCTCATGGCACGCTCGCGGCCGTTTCGTTAGCATGATATGCACCAAATTTGGTATTGAGTGATATGCCTGTATGACGAACATAAGTGGCAGGTGGTAACACGAAAATCTTGGCATGCATGTCATCTACAATGCCATTTACATGCCACGCTCATGGTGCGCTTGCGTCCAGTTCGCTAGCTTGACATACACCAAAATTGGTATATCGCGACGTGACTGTATGACGAACGCAAATGACAGGTCGTAACATGTAAAACACGACATGCAAATTATGTAATACATGATTTGCTCCTTCCTGGCTGCTTCGCATTACATCGATTCCCACAGTGAGTGGGATCTTCCGGCTTTTTTTTCTTGTGCTTTGGACCTATTCGGCCAACCTCATTACCTTGGGCCCTTTCTGGTACTAGAGAAACGCCAGTCGACATATGTCGTGGATGTTCACGGCAAACCTGACGCCATCGCACTGGAGCGCCTGGAGCCAACCTACTGCGAGACGACTCTCACAGTCGCATGGCTCAATCCAATCCTACACGTCCCCGTTCTTGTCGGTGTGGACGCTACTTCAATCCGCCAAGTTTCCTGGCAGTCCTAATCTCGTTCGCAGACAATCGCTCTCTAGGAGGGAGGAGCTATGTAGCACCACCGCCATCGACGGGATTAGACGGAGAAAAAGAAGAGGTCGAGCGGCGTGGCAGCAAGGCTGGCGCGAGGTGCGTAGAAAACGAAGAAAAGGTGGGCAGCGTTTAGGCTCCGGCGATAAAACGACGCGTCTGGTCGCGCTCTTGGATGTCCTCCACAAGCTTCTTGTTCTCGCGTAGAAACTCTATAGCAGGGGTCTCATACTCACCTTAGGCAGCGGGCCGCAGTCACGCAATTTAGTTCCGCAAGGGCCGGGGTAGAGAAGACGGTAAGAGCGGGGGGGGGGGGGGAGTTTGTAAAAATTGCCGTTGAAACAAAAAACATTTCCCATATTCTTTATTATACGGGTTATTCCTGAGGAGATTTGATGCCAGGACTCCAACATATTCATACCAACTCCAACATGAATAAAATCTGGACGCCGATTCGCGAATATCGTTTTCAATGCGAAGCATTTCATAGCGAACTTCGGCGACCTTGAGCTTATCTATCTATCTAGCCGCCTACGACTTTGTGCTCTCCTGGCTGTATCGTTAATGGGATTTATACCGAATTTGGTATGGCACAACATGACTGCATGGCGAACATAAATGGTTGGTTATATCATGAAAATCATGACTAACTTGTCATGAAAAAGTATGATTTACATGCCACGCTCATGGCGCGCTCGCGGCCGTTTCGTTAGCTTGATATACACCAAATTTGGGAATGAGTGACGTGACAGTATGACGAACATAAATGACAGGTTTTAATATGAAAATAATGACGTGCATGTCATGAACAACATCATTTACATGCCACGCTCATGGCGCGCTCGCGGCCGTTTCGTTAGCTTGATATACACCAAACCTGGTATTGTGTGACGTGACTGTATGACGAACATAAATGACAAGTGGTAATATAATATGGAAATCATGACATGTCATGTGTGACATGACTTGCATGCCACGCTCATGGCGCGCTCGCGGCCATTTCGTTAGCTTGATATAAACCCAATTTGGTATTGAGTGGCATGACTGTATAACGAACATAAGTGGCAGGTGGTAACATGAAAATCTTGGCATGCATGTCATCTACAACGCCATTTACACGCCACGCTCATGGTGCGCTTGCGTTCAGTTCGCTAGCTTGATATACACCAAAATTGGCATTGCGCGACTTGACTGTATGACGAACATAAATGACAGGTCCTAACATGTAAAACATGACATGCAAATTATGTAAAGCATGATTTGCTCCTTCATGGCTGCTTTGCATTACATCTATTCCCACAGGGCGTGGGATCTGCCGGCTTTTTTTCCCTCCACATCATGAGTGGGTGCAGAAGGCGGCCACTTTTTGTTGCACAGTTATGTTTCACCATGCTGACCAAACGAGGGGCCTCCCTGAAACAATGCTTTAGGCCAGTCATGCCTGTGTAGCTCGCGAATAGAAAAAAAATGTGGTGCGCAGACGGCCATGAGCGCGCCGCGGGCCGCAAGCCAGGGGCTCGCGGGCCGCGTGTTTTTGAGACTCCTGCTCTATAGGGACTCTAACAAATTTGGGGAACACATTCTTGCATTATGACGTGGTGCTTGGCAAGGGGAGTTTGTCGAACTCTTGATGACGACGAGAAGCACTCCTTATATTGCTGCAGAAGACTTCGTAGCCGTCGCTGTTAGGAAGTGGGAAAGCTTGGCTAACGTCGAATAACGGCTGGGCAGAGGTACTCGGAGAAGTATTGTGGAATACATTTGCTTTTTTTCGGGAGTGCTCATATTCCGCAGACATTTTTTAAGCGAAGCACAATGTTGCAATTGAAGTTGCAGCACGTGGAAAGTTGTAGTTTATTTATTCATTTATCACAGTACCCTTAGCGCCATTCAAACGTTACAGAGGCGGCTAGGGGGGGGTAGTTACAATGTACACAATTAGCAAGTCCAAAAAACGGCTGGAAGGGGAAGATGGAAGCTTGCGATGAAAAAAATGCGTAAACAGGGGCTTGTGTGCTCGAGCCGACATTACGACAACTGGACTTGTCTTCCTCAAAGCTAGCCTTGAGCATGTCAATTCGAGTTGTCGAAACGTCAGCTCGACCACGCAACCACTCTTCACGGATTTTTTCATCAGTATTGACATCAAAATCAAGATGTGCCCTTCATTCGAGTGCTCGGTATGCATAGGTCTTCTTGGCCAAATTTGAGTGGCATCCGTTGGGTGAAAGTTATTTTATTGCGACGGCAGAAAGCGTACGAAAGCTCAACGGAAAACTGAGTGCCCTGCGATATCGACACTAGTGCTACGTGTTTGGTGTGATACATTCCACACATACCATCCTGAGTGACGTTGCGCTAGTAGCGATGACGTCTACGATCCGAGTGTTCTTTTACAGCGAAAGCTGTTATGAGATCACAACAAGGGTCGTTCCTGCGCCGTAGTTGTCCGCCGCCGGTGTCCGTAACGAATATCACACGAAATAAGAAAAAAGTTTGACATAATGGGAATCGAACCCGGGTCTTCTGCGTGGCAGCCCAGCACTCTACCACTGAGCTATGCCACTGCTTGAAACTGCGGTGCAAACTGACCCTATGCAGGCTTCATGTCGGGTAAGGAATTGCGTTAACGTGTGTTGTAAAGCGTTTTAGAACAGTAAAGTAGGAACCAGGCGTCACACAATGCGAATTGCGTAACGAGTGGGGCGTTTAGTGCTCCAACCCATTACAAAAGCCGCAGGCAAAATTCTTCATCGTCGTCAGCCACAGCATCAACAAAGTGCACATAATGCGTTACAAGAGTGTAGCGGGTACCGCGCTTTTCTGAAGAATGACGAAAAATAGCATAGTAGACGCTTCCCCACTACACAAATATTCCGCCGGTCTTCCGTCTTCCGCCGGTCTTAACGTCCGCCGGTCTTCCGTCAAACACCTGAAGGCGTTTGACGGAAGACCGGCGGACGTTAAGAAGAAAGCGGTCGCCCTTATGCAAGATATGCACCTTGATCTCCTGTGCTCAGAGGTGAAGAAAGTGAAGGGTACGGTGCTACAGATGTTTTTCACCGTGAAGACACACAAGGCCGAGTGCCCTTTTCGCCTCATTGTGTCGGAGCGTGGGACTTGGCAGCGCGAGGTTTCCGTATTCCTTCAGAAGCACCTGTCGTCTTTGTGTGTGGTGGACCCGTTCCGAGTGAAGAATTCTGAAGAGGTAGCCCAATTTTTGATGGAAGGATCGGCGAAGGTGTTGTCAGGGTTCAGTGTTGATGTTGAAGACCTGTTCTATTCGTTGCCGCATGACAGACTTTTGGTGTGTGTGAGGAAGTGCATTCAAGAAGACAATGGCGAACTGGAGTTCCAACAAAGGTGTGGTGTTTCGACATGTGGCTTCCTCGAACTCCTGTCTGTATATTTAAAGTCGACTGTCATTGGGTGGAAGGGGTGTGCATATACCCAGAGGTCGGGCGTGTGTACAGGATCGAGTGTTGCACCAGTACTAAGCGACATTTTCCTGAGCGCGATTGACCATGACTTGGCGAGTGCGTTCGAAATCGTTGTGGTGAAAACCTTCAGGTACGTCGATGATTACATGGTTTTCGTTGATGATTGTCGGTGTGTTAGCACTAGGGTCGATGTGTTGAAAGTGTTCAGGGAAATGGGATCCGGGCTCAAGTTTACCTGTGAGGTGCCTAAAGACGGTTGTATACAGTTTTTAGATCTGTCTCTAGTATTCGCTGGAAGCCATGTTTGCTGGATGTACGCGCCCCGCAGCGTCAAGCCTATAATTGATTTCCGTTCGGGTCTCTCCAAAATAGTGAAGGATGGTGTTGCGATGTCCTGCCTGCAGGCGTCGCTCAAAAAGTCTTGTCCACGTCGCATGAACGACAGCTTTTTAAGACAGGTGGAGTGGCTGAAGCAGTCTTGGTTCCCTGCGCGCCGTCTAGCCACCCTAGGCGAGAGAATTTTGCAGAAGGTGAAGATGGAAGTGAGGGGTAAGAGCCAAGTTAAAAACAAAGGCGTGGCTCCTTTTGTAAGCATCCCGTACCTTCATGGAGTATCCCATCGACTGAAAAAGGTGGGCACTAGGTTCGAATGCCGGGTGGTTTTTACCGCTGGGAACAAGCTTGGCCGGGTATGCGCGGCAGTGGACAAGAAGTTGTCGGGGGCAGAGCAAGTGTGATCATCGGTGTGCTATCAAGCACCGTGAAAAATTGGTTGAATGTGGAACTGGGGTGGTATATCATATACCGTTATCGTGTGGGAAGTGCTACGTCGGGCAGACGGGCCGGTGTTTAAATAATAGATTACTAGATCACAAGGCTTCTTTGAGGGGAGCACCTTGTTCGAACCTGTCGCTACATTGTAGAGACTGTGGCTGCGCGCCCTTGCTGACAAGCGCAAGGGTGCTGTCAAGATTAAAAGAAAAAGTGCCGAGAGAAATTGATGAAGCGTTTTTTATTAGTAGGTCTGGAGAGACATGCGTAGCGAGGCCCTTGATCACGCTGCATCGCACTGAAATAGATTTCTTAAAAGCCAGCCACTAAAATCTAATCTTTTCTGCTCGAGTTTGATTTGTGACCATGTGACTGTTTGCACTCCTATTTATATGAATGTTTTTCAACAAAACTCAGTTGATAGTTTGCGCTGGTTCGTGTGGTTCTTTCTTCGTCCCTGTTTTTTGCGCTTTTCTATTATGACAAAAATTATGATGGCGTAGTGGGTACCATGCAAGTGCACTTGTAGTAGTTGCCCCAAGAGTGTTTTAAAAAGGCTCTAAAATTGGGGGGACCCTTAAGCTTCGCCTTTAAGAGTTGAACGCGATAGCGATATCCTGTCCCTAGTGCGTACTTCAACCACTTAGTGCATACTATGTAATGGGTGGCATCATTTACACCACGAGCAATTATGACCGGGAAATGTTTTCGAACTTGTTATGCGCCCACTACGTGGTCTTAAGGAAATACGCGCAGTAACGTGTGTGCCTTTTGTAATGGGTGGCCGGCTTTGAATCACAATGTCATTATGATATTCACATGTTCTGACGCCCGATGGCAATGTACGCTTGTACCACGCAATATTACTGCGATATTACTTATTGTATTGTAACGCCTGTATACAGGACGCGTGCATTTGTGAAGCATTAAAGTTATTTTAACTGCATTTCCAAGCAGAGGAAGTTATTTTCAATATAGTTCCAAGCAGAAGCGTGGCTGTGTGGTAGAACACCTGCTTGCCACGCAGACGGCCCGGGTTCGATCCTCACTCGGCCCCGGAATTTTTATTATTTATTTTATTTGCATCTTTCTTGATTTTTCGGTCATGGACAAGATGATGATTTTTCGCTCACAACCAACGACGCCGCCGCCGACGCCGACATCAACAACGCCAGAATTTCTGCCAGCTCTCCCAGCTTTCGCTGTAGCTGTGCTGCGCGTTCTGCGCAGGCCTGGCGGATTTTCGTGGCGCCGACGCCTGGAAATGCTCTCACTCTTCATGTCTGAACTTCGTCACACTGCTTTGAATGATTTCATGAAATTACAAGACGGAAACCACCAATAAAAGAAAGACGAAAGAAAAGAGCATGATAGACGTGTGCTCGTGAGTCAGCATTTCGGGGAATCGTTCTGAGCTACAGTCGTCTGGTTGGAAGCGCGGGAAAAGCGCAATGAGTGTGTCGTTTCATTACACGCATGGTACACGCTAACACGAGCACAAGCTATCAAAAATGGAGTAGCGTATAGATAAATATGCTTGCTATCAACTAACACACAGGTATCGTTAATAGTGAATTTTATTTCGTCCGTAGACTTCTTTCGCTCGCGTAATGCCGGGTTACTGCCGGCGTAACCGTGAGAGGCCTGATAAGTGGGGACATCTGGAGGCGCAAAGAAGAACCTGGCAAGCACAGAATTGTTATTGTAGAAACCTTACGTATTCTATTTCTTTACTGGTGTGCATTCCCTATACGGACATTCCATAGACCCCTTTGCGTATACCGGAATGCCCTGCACGCCACAACTCCCAAGTATAGCTAATTGACACACACGAGCGAGGATGGCCGAAGCATGCGTCCCCGGGCTATACCAGGGCTCCTGCTGGTTGCTGCTTGGAACGGCGTCCATTTTGGAATCGCTGTTCTGCAAAGGGTCGATTGAAGCCAAAATTATTCGCGACGTCGCGAATCGCGATGATTCCAAGCTCCGGACTATCGTATTCAACACTAGTCGACACTTTTTACGGCGATGACAGCAAAGACTGGTGACAAGGCATGACTGAGCGTGTGCGCCTAGCAGACGAAATGTTAGCGGTACAGCCGAGCCCACGTCACTCCTTTCCGTGGAAAAGTGGTCAGCGGGGGGCGCGATCTGGAGGTGATCGCGAGGGAGCGCTGCCAGCGCTAAAAATAGCGGGCTTGACGGTCGTGTTGAATCGTGCTAGGTACCGGTGATATAAATCAATGAAACGGGTAGTTATTCGTCCCTCAATTGCGTTTTGGGTCGCGAATCGCTACTATGGGGTCGATAACTACTCGTGGATGCAAAAATCTTGAAATGAGTAAATTTGATATCAGCGCTTCTTTAACGTATATCACGCCTTCTGCTGCCAAAGTGGTTCCCGCGGTACTAGGAATGCCCAGTGACGTAGAGCTTGCTCGTGATCTTGAAGCCCTACGGTAAGAAATCGCAGGAATGCATGAAAGCTTACGCATGATAAACCAGCTCTATGAAGAGTCCAAGAAAAGGTACGATGCTATCAGTGCGAAAAAGAAAACACTAGTGGCGCATTAATAGTTGAGAAGCGAAGCCAAAGCGGAAACACCAGAGCGGCCGCAAAAACACGTTAGCGTGCGTTGAACAGGATCACGTTTGTCTGCCCCTCGTGCGGGCTTCCGCCGCCGCCGCCTTTGCCACTTCGAGAGTTCATTTCATTTTGCCCGTTTCCTGAGCATTCATTTTCCGACCGAATTCAGGTTATGCATGGAGGGCACTGAAAAGAAACAGCTCTCACCTTTTCAAGCCGTTGTTTCGGGAGATACATCACCAGATACAACACAAGGGGACACACCGGCAACGGTGACGACGGATTCTCCTGGCTCTGCATAAGCGAGATACGTTGGGGCTCGCGGCGGGGCTTCGCGACCGCTTAGGGTAGGTACTCACTAGCGGCAAAAACGCAAGCGACACGTCGCGTGCGGCAAAGCGATGCTCGCGGCAGGCGCGGTGCGTTCGTGTTTCCATTCGCGTTTGCGCGGCGCGGCAGCAATTCTTGAAGTCTCATACAACTCGAGACTCCAAGTATCGCTGCCTTGTAGCGTAAAACGCGAATGGAAACACGAACGCACGCGCCTGCCGCGAGCACGCTTGCCGCAGGCGGCGTGTCGCTCGCGTT
This sequence comes from Rhipicephalus appendiculatus, assembly GCA_030522465.1. Classification (NCBI taxonomy): domain Eukaryota; kingdom Metazoa; phylum Arthropoda; class Arachnida; order Ixodida; family Ixodidae; genus Rhipicephalus; species Rhipicephalus appendiculatus. The sequence continues at coordinate 45,436 of JALIZH010015640.1, forward strand.
TTTGCCGCTAGTGAGTACCTACCCTTAGGTGGTGAAGCCAGTGGAATCCCGGTGAATTTTGCCGCTTTAGCCCCTCTTTGAGGCCAAGTGCGAACGCGCCTTCACCAAGGAAAACCAAAAGCTGGCTGGAAGGATAGCGGACCTCGAGCGCTACTCTTGCATAAATGATGTAGAAATTAAGTGTGTGCCGTCCACGCAGGGTAAAAGCTGTGTCACTGTCCTTCAAAAAATCGGACAGGAGATTGGATGACTTGCGGCGCCAGATGATATGCACTGTTAACCACGTCCCAGCAAAGAAAGACAAAAATACTATAGCAGTTTCCCCTTCCCGCAATAAGGTTGAATTAAAGTGAAGCTCGAAAAACAGGCCTAAACACCACTACACTTGGCTTCCCTCCCTCTGCAGAGGCTAAGGTCTTTGTCAATGAACACTTAACACAACAAAACAAACATCCGTTCGCGCAAGCTCTAGAGCTAAAAAAGCAACAGAACCGGAAGTTACTGTGGACGGATTATTGCGGCATCAAAGTACGCAAGACAGAGGGAAGCCACGTGTACATCATTTCAAGAACTCGCGACATTTTTCTAGCCGCTCCGTAATTCTGCAAGCTTCGTCCTTTTGATATCCTATCAAACAAACACTCATGACAATGTATTATGCTTCAGAAAAACTGAAATGTTCACAAAAAAACACCAAGCAGACCCATAACTCCCTGATACATTTTAACATACGTAGCATTTAAAAGAACTATGATGGCATGATAGATTTCTTTGCTACTATAAATAACCCCTTCACTATCATCTGCCTCTCGGAGATATGGCTGACGAACTCTGATATGTTATTTGTCATGGTATTTCGGGATATACTATGGAACCATGCGTTCGTAAGAACACCTGTTGTGGTGGATCAGCAAGTCTGGTTCAAGATATATCGTTGTCGCCGCGACCTGTTTCACATGTACAAATGTTGAATCTATATTTATGGCATTTGACAAGTCACTTCTTTGAGCTAACAATAGGAACACAATCGTTGGATCATTATATCGTTCCCCGTCATGTTGTCTAATTTTTTTTATTTTGCTCTCAGCTAGAACCTATCTTGGACGTCCTTGAAAATATAAAAAAAAATAGAATGTTGGCATCTTCGATGACATAAACACAGGCATTACTAACCTTACTGATAATATAATATAACTAGTGGGGTTTCACGTCCCAAAATCACGATATGATTATGAGAGACGCCGTAGTGGAGGGCTACGGAAATTCCGACCATCTGGGGTTATTTAACATGCGCCTAAATCTAAGTACACGGGCCTCGAGCATTTTCAACTCCATCGAAAAAATGCAGCCTGCCATGATTCATGCGCGCGAGCTGCGGGTCAGCAGTCGAGCACCATAACCACTAGACCACCACGGCGGGCCAACCCTAATGATAGTCAGTGCTCCAAATACACGCCATGCATGAATATTATGGCTACATTCACTAATAACTGTTCCCGCTACATGTCCTCGAAGCGTGTCTCATTCATTATAAAATCATCTATTATCATTCTTACACATTGAGGAATTTGCTGGCGTAGTCACTATTTCGACAACGGACCACTACCACGTGTTTGCTCTGTTAAGGCTAGTTCACACCGGCGACTGGTCGCGCGACCAAGTTAGTAGCTTTGCGACTAGTCGCAAACGGTCGCAAACGGTCGCTTTGGTCGCAAAGCGACTGCTTTGACTCAGTCGCTCGCTTGCGCGACTTTTCAGTCGCACGACTGCAGTCGCAGGACGGCTGGAATCAATCAGCGAAGCCCAGAAGTGATGCCAGCTTTTGTTTACACCGGGCCCATTGCTTTTTTTTTTTTTTTTATTGCGCTCGCCCACTGCCGCCGCCTCGCGTCGTCTGCTCGGCGTCCGTGTGGGCGCACGCGAGCGAAAGTAAGCAGACGGCAGTGCCGGAAAGGTCAACATGGCGACACCTGTTTATGCAGTTTCCTTCCGCATCGAACGTATCATGTCGTCGTCCTGCGCTGTGTGGCCCGTAAGTTCGCAACGTACGCATTTATTAAATGCGAAGCATTTCTTAGCGAACTTCGGCGAGTTTGAGCGTATCTATCTATCTATCTATCTATCTATCTATCTATCTATCTATCTATCTATCTATCTATCTATCTATCTATCTATCTATCTATCTATCTATCTATCTATCTATCTATCTATCTATCTATCTATCTATCTATCTATCTAGCCGCCTACGACATTGTGCTCTCATGGCCGTATCGTTAATGGGATTTATACCAAATTTGGTATGGCATAACATGACCGTATGACGAACATAAATGGCTGGTCATATCATGAAAATCATGACTAAATTGTCATGAAAAGTATGATTTACATGCCACGCTCATGGGGCGTTCGCGGCCGTTTCGTTAGCTTGATATACACCAAATTTGGGATTGAGTGACGTGACTGTATGACGAACATAAATGGCAGGTGGTAATATGCAAATAAGGATGTCCATGTCATGAACAACATGATTTGATTTACATGCCACGCTCATGGCGTGCTCGCGGCCGTTTCGTTAGCTTGAGATACACCAAATTTGGTATTGAGTGACATGACTGTATGAGGAACATAAATGACAAGTGGCAATATGGAAATCATGACATGTCATGAGCGACATGACTTGCATGCCACGCTCATGGCGCGTTCGCGGCCATTTCGTTAGCTTGATATACACCAAATTTGGGATTGAGTGACGTCACTGTATGACGAACATAAATGACAAGTGGCAATATGGAAATCATGACATGTCATGAGGGACATGCCTTGCATGCCACGCTCATGGCGTGCTCGCGGCCGTTTCGTTAGCTTGAGATACACCAAATTTGGTATTGAGTGACATGACTCTATGAGGAACATAAATTACAAGTGGCAATATGGAAATCATGATATGTCTTGAGCGACATGACTTGCATGCCACGCTCATGGCGCGCTCGCGGCCATTTCGTTGGCTTGAGATACACCAAATTTGGTATTGACTGACATGACTGTATCACGAACATAAATGACAGGTCCTAACATGTAAAACACGACATGGAAATTATGTAAAGCATGATTTGCTCCTTCCTGGCTGCTTCGCATTACATCGATTCCCACAGTGCTGGGGATCTGCCGGCTTTTTTACTTTATATTTACATCCTGAAGCTTTGAGAGCAATGTATTCGTAGGTACTTTGCAGTGTTTCCAAGATTAATTCTCAGATTCTTGGAGACAAGGCTTATCAGGCAGGGCTGAAGAACACGGCTAATCTCAATAAAAAAGACAGAACATACCTGATGCTTTGTCCCCAGCGTGAGATGACAAGAAGCGATAGCTGATTTCCCCATTTATTCATTGCTGTGAAGAGAGTGGGCGAGTAGCAACCGCGATTTCGAATCGAAGCGGGCGGTCGCGTCTGCATGGGTGCTGCCATGTTGGCTTCTAGCCCCAGCTACTGTGCGGGCCTAATCGCAAAGCGACTAACTTGGTCGCGCGACCAGTCGCCGGTGTGAATCAGCCCTTAAAGTCAACCAGTGGCCCAGAGCAACCAAACACAAGAACAGCCAACTTTAACACCTCTAAATAATCGATTCTGCAGGATTTCTGCAATAGATTTCAGCAATGAAACTGCAGAAATCGATTGCAATTCGGTTCTCTCAGCAACAGATCCAGTACTAGCGTTCGAACAATTCAGTAACAAAGAAATGCATACTCTGAGTGTACGAGTCTAACACAAGTTGCTCACCGGTTCTCGGCTACGACAAACCCATGGATAACAAGAGCCTTCTTACAAAGTATTAATAAAGGTGACAACATGCACAAACAAGTAAAGCGCCAGCCTTTTGATGTAACGTTAAAGTCGCGTTACATAGCTTATGCGCGCCAGACTTTTGAATACACTCGCGAGACTTTTGAAAGAAGCCAAGCGCTCCTACTTTGAGAATGCAACAGTTAAACACAAAAATGATACTAACAAAAGGTGGGATACAATTAGCTAATTTCTTGATCTGTCTTCACCTAGCCGCAATCTCAAAAGACTGAATACTGGAACTAGGGTGGTAACGAAAGCCACTGATATCGCAAATGAGTGTAATGCTTTCTTCTAGAACACTGCACGGGCCGAGATTCTCGGCCCGGGCCCGGCTCGAGCCCGGCACTCGTCTAAGTTTACCCGCCTGAGCCCGGCCCGGTGACTCAAAAGCGAGACCCGGGCCCGGCCCGAACCCGAGAAAAAAATTTCACCTACCCGGGCCGGCCCGGCCCGACCACAGATTGGGCGCGACTGGGGCCCGAACTTATAATCTAGATGGTGTTGCCCGTACATGGAATCGACAGCAAGGCATTTTAAGTAGCAACTATCTACGTTTTGTTGGCGTATGCTACGCCAACAAGCAAGCTTTAATCTACGGTAATTACTTGTACAAAAGGGCTTTACTGTGGTAACAGATGGCCGGAGATACTGGGTACGATGAACGGTTATTCGGCAGAGCTATACTGTACATATTGTTTCTACAAATACAATGGTAATCATCAAGAGCGTTAGGTAGCAGATATTGTAGCAAGAAAAGTGGTTTGCAGCATGAGTTTAGTTTCAACAGGGCGCAATAAGAACAGAGGAGACAGACAACAGAACGATATTTTCGCTTTGTTTATATTGCGCTCTTTCTTGAAATTTAAAGGAATACTGAAGCAAAATGTCAAAATTATGCGGAAATATTGAAAATCAATTTGTGCGATTACATCGAAAAGAAGTCGTCACTTATCGAAGTTTTCAGCGGGTGGTCTTAATTTCTACGTTTTTATGACATATGGCAATGTTTTTATGACATATGGCAACATATGGCAATGTTTTTAAAAGTTTTGGGAAGTCTGGCGATTATACGCGCGGAGAAAAAAATCTTAAAGGAGCAGTGACACCAAATTTCAAACTCGAGATGTGGCGTTCACTCGATTGCTTGGTATGCATGAGTTTTGTTAGCGAAGTATGAATTGCGTCTGTTACGTAGAACTTATTCTAAATCGAGCGCAAAGAGCGTGCAAAGGCTCAACGGCGCGTTCATGCCATGCAACATCGACACTATTTTGATGTGTTCAGCTAGCTGCTAGGCCACGCCTCAGACGCTCAGTGACGATGCGCGAGCAATGCTGACGTCGACAAGTTTAGTTTTGTCATCGCGGTGCCTACTTGTGGTACCGCCTGGCGGCGACGCCAGGTTGCCTGGCAACGGCGACGCTTGTTTTGTTTTGCTTGGTTCGTGCAGTGCGTTCATGTGAATCCTGCAGTTTCGTTGTGCTGCTTCGGGTGATTTGTCTTGGAGTCGTGAGCGCGAATGTCATTATTCGAAGCTACGATCTCCATCGCATTACGTACCAGCATACCGTGCAACCGTTGTGCGCTGCAATCATGCTCTTCAAATAAGAGTAAAAGCGAAAACTTGGTGCACCATTGCGAAACGCTACCCCACAACGCGCTCACAGAATAAAAACGCCAGGCCTCCGCGTTTCGCTTTTTTCTTGTCGCATTTCAGACTCTCAGCAGTATAGGCACCGTGCAGTCGAGTTTTCCAATCTGACTGCAGCGCCAGAACGCAAAGCCTAGCGGATCAAAAAATTACACCATCAACCGCTAAAGGGAACCATGTGTAGATGTGAAGCAGCGAGCGCTAAAGCTTACACTGGCGGCGGCGTTGACGCTGGCGCTCATCGCAGCGTTGCGCTGGAGAGAAAACTGGGGAGGCGCAAAGCAGGCAGTGATGGAGCAGAGTTTCCTACTGGAACATGCCAATCGTTGATAATGGGCAATGAGAGACAGAAGACTCCGACTGGACACAAAGACCCGCACTCCGCTTTTTAGTTAACGCTCACGCTGCGAATTTTTATTGTTCAACAACGCACAGGAGAAATCTCCCACCGGCACCACCTTGGAGGTCAAGATCCATTGCCATATATACGGGGTGGCCAGTGAACGGTTGTGCAGCGCGAGCAGTCGGTTTTTTCAACCAAGAAACTCGCTAGCAGACGCTGCCTGCGTCAGCGTCGCGAGGCGAGAGAGGGGAGCGTAGGAGAGGAGAGAGAGAGGGGGGTGACACGCATGCGCAGTGGGAGTGTGAACGCCGTGGGCAGGGATGCGTAGAGGAGAGAGGGGGGGAGCGTAGGAGAGGAGAGAGAGGGGGGGGACGGGAGTGTAGACGCCGCGGGCAGGGATGCCTAGAGGAGAGAGGGGGGGAGTGTAAGAGGGGAGAGAGGAGGGGAGGCGCATGCGCAGTGAGGGTGTGGGTTGCCGCGGGGGAGGGATGCCTAGAGGAGAGAGAGGGGGAGAGGAGGTTTTTTTATTTTTATTTTTTTTAAAGGGTTTGCGCATGCGCAGTAAGGGGTGGGGCACGCGGCACACCACCACCACCGGATTAAGCTTCGCCATAAGATGCTTCACATCTAAAAGCAACATTGAGACGGGGTCGGTCAAAATGGAACGCGATGCGCGCATCTCGCTCCCTGCATGAGTGGGCGGATTGTGGCCGGGCTACACGGGGGACTGTGATGAGTGAGTGCGCGACCAGCGAGACTGCTCCGCGATGTGTGTTAGTGTTGGTGGTGCAATGGTTACAAATGCGGTGATGTGACGCGACAGAAGCACCGCGCGACGGACACGTGCGGCACGTAGAAAAAGACGACGACGGCGGGGCATGGCACGTGTGGCCACGGCCAATTAGAAGATGGCACGGCAGACGGCAGAGGGGAAGAGGAGGACGACGAGATGGAAGGCGGCGAATCAGTCTGACTCCGGACAGCTCGGACGAGACGCTGGTGCCAGGGTCTGTGCCGTCGGGTTTCGGACCCGAGCACAAAGAGCCCGACAGCGTCTGCCTCCAGACGTCTTCGGAGACGAGGCGTTCCCATCGTCCGAGCAGCTGGTCCGGGCAGCTGAACCACCGAGGAGAGGAGCGAGACCCGCAGGAGCGAGAGGGACACGACGCTGGTGTCAGGGTCGGTGCTGTCGACTTACGGAGTCGAGTACCAAGGGCCCGACAGCGTCGAAAGGGTCTCCGGAACCAGGCTCTCGTGGTTCCTGCTGCTGCCACCCCGACTCGAGTCCAAGGCCCTGCTGCCGTCCTCCATGCTACGTACGTGGTCCAGGAGGTCGCCGGCCTGCTGCGCCTAAAGACGCCTCCATCCGCAACTTCTCAGCCTTCCTGCCGTTTCTCTGTCCGCCCCACAAGTACCAGCGCCGTCAACGACGCGACGTGTCAGCGACGACTCCGCCGCCATAGCCACCACCAGCGACGCGACAACCGGTGACTGCTTTCTTGCTTTGCAACGTTCCGCGGAACTGAGACTATTCTTTTAGCACCGGTCGCAATAGCGTTAACGTAGGCTCAGCTTGGACTCTCTTTCGGTTGTTTGTATTTTTTCCTTCGCTTCTTTTTCCTGTGTGTCATAAAGTTATATTTTTTGTGTGTGGTTGAAAATGGCTGCTTTCTTTTTCCGGTCAGAGGCCTTGCCTCAATTAACACAAACTACGAAAACCCCTAAAACCTGCATCACAGGGACGCGTGCGCGCGTCTGTTATCTGCGTGCCCCGAGCGGCCGCTGTCAGCGAACTTGGGACGGGGCAGTGCGAGCAACGCAGCTCCCTCTGGTTAGTGGACGGTTGACACACATGGCGACATTCACTAACTCACCAGTTATTACGACACATTGGTTATGCTTAGGTAGACGCAAACACGACAATAGGGAGTTTTCGAATAGCGTACGCTAAGTTAGCGGGCGTTGCGGGCGTAGCGTTAGCGTACGGGCGCCATATGAGTTTTCGAATAGCGTTTGTCACCCACCAGCGCTACCGCCGCAAAGGGGCTTTGCGGGCCCCACGCTATTTCGGATTTCTTGCGGGCGGCCCGCAAACGCTAACCGTGGTTAGCGTTACGACGCATGCGCAGTGGCAGCGACCGCAACGGTAAGCGAACGCAAAGCTTTGCGTACGGTATTCGAAAACTCCCTATTAACTGATCAAAGTGCACCAGTACAGAACGTAGGGTTCAGAGAAATATCGTTTCAAACAAGTAACACGCACGCAGCGTTCATATGCATAGTTGTGACATGTCTTGCCATCCAGCATGGCCAAAGCGTGCGTCTCCAGCTGCCTCCTCGTCGCTGCTCGGTCCGGCGTCGATATCAGAATCACTGCTCTGAAGAGGATCGAACCGAAAATGGTGGTGGTTGTGGTTAGAAGGAAGAGGAAAAGCCACCTAATTTCTGCAGCCCTTTCGGGAGCACGGCGCAGTGCCTCCGAAAATGATTCGCCACGTCGCAAATCGCAGCGATTTCATATTTCTCGGTGTTTTCACTCTCGCTTGTGGACGCTGATGACGGCGGCGACGACGATGGGGGTGGCGAACACATGCCTACACGTGCGCGCCGAGCAGACGAAATGTCAGCGGAAACTCGCGTCACCATTTCAGTGGCCACGTGATCACGTGGGGCGTGACCACGGGAGGTGACCGCTTGGCAGCGATGGCAGCGCAGAAAATTGGCGCGCTTTGCACCCGTTTTGAATTGCGTTCGGTACTGTCATACTAATCAATATTACATATATTAATTCGTCCCTCTGTTGCATTATCGGTACCGAATCGTTACTAGGGCATCGATAACTGCACGTTGACGCAAAAAAACGCGACATGAGTAAAGTTGATGTCACTGGTGCTTTAAATTTGAGCATTATTGAGCTTTGTGCCGATTTCGCGATTTTTTTTCTTAGCAGAACAACATCAAAACTGCAAAAAAATATCTTTCTGTCGACAAAAACTATCCGTTGTATGTGGAGAAAGTTTTTTAGATCTACAGCTGCAATAGTGTTTTTTTAGCGCCTCATCGAAATTCCATTTTCGCGAAATTCCTAAAGAGGTGATGGCAGCTCAGTGTAGCCTTGTGATTTTTTTTTAAAGGTGTAATTTTTTTTCGCGAGACCAAAAGTGGTTTTGTGGTCCTGGGGACTCGGAAAACAAGATATATTTTTGTCGGTTAAATTAAACGGGGTCGGCGGACATGCAGCGACGTTCTTATCTGAACACACCCAGCAGCTTCGTTGCGACAGAGAGGCAGTTATTGCTGCTTAATCGAGGCATCGTAGTTTGTCGCTTTGTGCTTACCCATGCGGTCGGCGTTCGACCGTTGCGCATTTCGTTTTTGTGCGACGAGGCACCGAATGTATGGAATTTCTCAAATCTAGACACGGCTGCCGCTGTCACATCCACGCTACCTGAAGCCATTTACAGGTTGAAATATTGGAAATTGGTTAGCTTCGTCATGATGAAGAGCACGGACTATTCGAAAGCATGCCTTGATCGTTTGCACGCATCACAGGTACATTGGCGCCACAGCCACATGGTTTCGCTGCTGCTTTTTTTTTTTCAGACGTAGCTAAGTGAAGCGACAAAGTGTTCCGAGCTAGCAAATAAAGTCCATTTTTAATGTGTTCAGGCTTGGCGTAATGGCTGAGCAGTACGCATCCGAAGTCTACGCCGCGTCTCATCTCTAGGAAACGTTTGGGACGGTGTGTTGCGACCAACGATGCTGTTATGGCAGCTTTAGCGCAGCAGTGGTAAGGCATTTCCTTTCGCCGCGAGGAAAGCTTCAAAACCGAAGACCGACCGCGGGCAGGCATGAGTCATACAAAGCGATAAGATTCCCCGACGTTTCAGACGGACTATAACTGCAAGCGAGTAGCGCCGACAGCGATGAAGAGGCACCGCGGCCCCCCTCCCCCCGCGGCTCCTTTCCAGCCCATCGCTTCAATTCTCTTGTTCCCAAGCGTCGTACCACTCTGAAATATAATATATAAAGCTCCTTATTGAGGGCCTCTTGCAAGCCTTCAAAGCTTGAGGCCCTCCAAGCTTGCAGGCCCTCAAAGTTTGAGCAGTGTATATAATTTGATCTTTTCGGGGTTCATTCCAGTTTGGTAATAAAGGCGCGAAAAGCTTCTCGATGTTTACTCATTGTATGCATATGGTTCAAGGTAAGGGGACATCGCCCGGTACGGAATCAGTGCGCAATCAAAGAGGCCTAATCACTGAGCTGAAAATTCAAAGAATCGCAGCCAGATTCATAAGTTATAGGTACAAAAAATGAGACTAAGTTACCGAGATGCTAAGTTCATGTGAATTGCAATTGCTTGAAATTAGGACAAAGACAAACGGAATAAAATTATTTTTTTCAGGTTGTCAAGGGTCACAGAAATGTCGCTAAAAGTATATACATATGAGAGCCTGGTAGAATTAGCAAAATAGTAAATCGTAGTGCAGTTATTAGCCCTTGCGCGGTCCGCACAAACGTCTTTCAGTGTTCGTTTTCCCGCAATGTTATAGAAAAAATGGAATGGACAACGTGCGCAAATTGCTGCATGCACGGATTTAAAGGCTTTTGAACATTTGCTTGAGAGCTATGTCCCTGAAATTCTTTAGATGATGTCTTGATGTTTCGCGTCTGTTGTCATGCCAATTGTTGACGATTTTCGGATTGCTTTTGTTATTGTTGTTGACATTGTATGTTACTTGAGTGTTTGATATATTAGTTATTATTTCATGTACACCCTCCCTCTAATGACCCACAAATGTGGGGTAACAGTATGTTGAAATAAATATTTAAATAGATTCGTCGGTATCTTTTTTATTCCAACGCTGTTGCGGAACTATTGTGTAGCTCTCGCACGATATAGCAGAACACGACGAAAGCTCAGACGTTAATAATTTGGGTACACAAAGCAGACTGTGCATGTACGAGTCGCGTCACATCACCACGGTGAACCGTAATGGAGCCACGGAAAAAGATCGTGTCTTTATAGCGAGTCTATGTAACAAGACTGCCCGGCGACCTTACGTTTTAGTGGACTGCGGGAACTTTCGAGAATGTTGCCCTGCTTGGAGCTCTGGGATCGCTCTTCGGATGATAAGTTATAGATATAAATTAATTATGTAAATTTATTACATTACATTCATTATTGCGATTATAGAATATCATTCCAGGTACAAAATAATAGCGAAAGCAATTAATAAATCCCAGAATAGAGAAATGTTAAATCACAGAATAGGGAGGTGTTAGCTATATAAGCGCCATATCAAGTTTCCCCATATGCAAGAAGCAAAATAAGTTCAGGAATCGTCCCTCATATAGCTTCTCCAAATAGTTTGCCCCACACAAAAGAAATGTTTTTTCGAGATGCAATATGTGGAACATATATGTATGCACAACGTATGTGGAACAATCTTAAGAACTGAGCAATTCCAAGCCCGGTCCGACCCGAGCCCGCCACCTCAAACCCGAGCCCGGCCCTAAGCCGGAGCTTCAGGCCCGGGCCCGGCCCGGGCCCACCATGCAAACCACTTTACCCAGCCCGGCACGGCGCACGGGCCGGGCCGGGCCCGGATTTTCGGGTAGGCCCGAGCCCGTGCAGTGCTCTACTTTCTTCTGTCCTACACATGATTTTTCACCCGACAATATGCCACAGTGAGCACTCAAACAAGCCCCTATTTCTTTTATTCCCACACCACCCAACTAAGTATCCGATGCAATAACGAGTTTACCGACTACTGGTCCCGGTCTTGACGATTCACAACCCTCTAGAATGAATTTATTATCACCACACAGTGCCGATGGGCTCGCACAGATTAAAACAGGCGTTTTTCCCGATAATTTAAAGCACGCTGAAGTAACTCTCATATTGAAAAAAAAAAGGTGACGAACAACTATTATAGAACTGTCAGCTAAGATAGAGAGACAAAGAGGAGAGGAAGGCAGGGAGGTTAACCAGAAGGTAGTATCTGGTATGCTACCCTGCACTGGCGTTGGGGGAATAGGAGGTTGAAAGAGAGGGAGAGATAAAATAAATAATAGGAAAAATAAACCAATCGCAGCCGCACACACAAACACGAGATCGTTCCGCTCAGAGTCGTTCTGATTGGCCAGTAGATCGCAGGAAGCCTAATAGTGCTTGTAAGGCCTTCTTCTGCGATGTTAGGTCTGGGCGATGTAATAGTGTTTTGTCTGATAGAGGCTGGTCGTCTAACTTATTGAAAGCCTGACAAAGAGATTGTCTCTGTGTGGAATATTCCGGACAAACGCACAGAACGTGTCGAATTGTTTCTTCGTCGTTGCAGTGTTCACAGGCGGCGGTGTCTGCCATCTCTATACGGAATGCATACGCATGGGTAAACGTGACGCCAAGCCTTAAAGGGCCCCTCACCAGGTTTGACAATTTTGAGCTGACGAGCGCAATTCATACATTGAGCGTTCACGATCACGTCTGCCAAATTTTGGAACGCTACGCGCCGCGAAAATGGGTCAAATTTCAAGCTGAACGCTTCTTGCCCTTACTTTCGCGTGCTCGCGCGTAGAGAATGAGGGGATGACGTACACGGCGGAATGGCCCTACGCAGATGGCAGTGCTGTGACGTCGGTCGCCTACGTAGACGGCTGTACACTGACGTCGACAGCAGTAGCACGTGACACTGCGAAAATTATTTGACACGACATGTGTAGTTTGTGGAATTTGTTGCTTGAATAGATGAATAAAACTTGAGAGAAATAATGAGACGCACAAAGGGAATGTGTGCGTCTTTTTCATTTTTGTTCAGTGAATTGCAGCGATATGCGGGGCTAATGTGCCTCCGTTTCGCATGCGTTCGTGTCCCCCGCGGTTAGCGCATCGAGCAGACGCCAGCCCTGGAAACGAAAGTGGTGTTCTGGCGCGTTCGAGCACTCAATGCGCTCATTTATTCTAGCGCGTCCAAGTAAACGTAGATGCGGTACTGGCCCATGATACCGCCACACTCGTGCCAGTGAAAAGTGAAACGAACGCGAACCGAGGGCAGTAGACCACAAAATAACGCTGGTCAACAAAACAACGCCGCATGCGTGCTCGGGGGCTGGGCCACGTCATGCACACGTGACCTTGCGTGCCATGACGTGTTGTCCTCGCCCGCATGCCGGAGAAGGTAGGGAAGAGATTTGGCTTGCGAAGGCTACGCGGGGCGAGCGGCAAGGGTTTCGAGCTCGCCTCCTCACATCATGGTTTCGCGCCGCATCAAAATATCGGTTTTCTCAGCGCCTAATGCACCGATTGAAAAAAATTCTTGTGGCATAATGCTCCTCATCGGACACACAACAACTGCCAGCGTCTAACTAAAATTTGTTATGGGGCCTGGTGAGGGGCCCTTTAATCTACACAGAACGGTAGCGTCAGCTCCGCTGGCCACCATACCACGGTGAAGCCGTGACGGAATTTTAAGGCCTAACGTGAGATCGAAGGAGTGTAACCGAGAAAGGACACCACATTATATTCCTGTGGCTACGTAGTCACTGTGGCATAATCGGTAATGAACGGGCCGATCAAGCTGCCCGTTCAGCCCATAGAAAGGACCGCGACCTGTCGATACCTCTTTCGAGAACACACGCTGCTGAAGCTCCGCAGGCTCGCTCGCCAATGCACCACATCAAATTGAAATGAGCCACATTTCATGCGTGCACTATAGGTCAATTTTCATGCTATCCCTTTTTAGTAAGATAACCGAGAAGCTACTTGTAAGCTGCTTAACAAACCATTTCCAAAAATTCAATCTCGTGTCGCTTAACAACACGAGTTTCGTAAAGGCTACTCAACTGAAACGGCTATATCATCATTTACTGTCCAAATTTAGCGTGCCCTTGAGAACGGCCACATTTTCCGCTCAATCTTTTTAGACTTTAGTAAGGCATCTGACACCACCTGCCATAACATTCCGTCGTAAGCTAGCAGCTCTAGGCATTCGCGACCCAGCCCTTTCACTGACATGCAGCTATTTAACTAACAAAACGCAGATTGCAGATTTCGAAAGTTAAATATCGCATATTCAATCAGTCACGATGGGTGTCCTACAAGGCTTGCTTCTAGGTCCTCTTATTACTCTTATACATTAACGATCTTCCTAACTGCCTAAACAGCACCTCATCGATATTATATGCTGACGACACCACTATATTTACGTCTAGTGAATGTATAAGTACTATAAAATACTATAATAAATCGACTTAACTCTGACCTCAGCAACTTATCTGTTTGGTGCACAAGAAATAAACTTCTCATCAATCTATCTAAAAGTGAATTTATGCTTTCTCCCGACTGCACCACCACTCATCCTTCAAACTCATGTTTTTCCCCTGGGCATGAAGTCATGTCTCTCGGTGTCAAACTTGATTGTCATGTTAAGTTTAATCTGCATGCTAAAATTATCTGAGAAAAGATCGCTGACGGTATTAGAGTACCAATTTTAACACGTTCGTTTTTCCCACAGCATATGAGAACATCACTTCATTACGCATTCACAAATTTTCACCTGCAATACTTCATCTCCGTCTGGGGTAACACATATACCACGCATATAACACACCTGCAACATTTGCAGAATCGGACCTTCAAGATGATGAATTGTTCTAGCTATATGTCACATTTGTTATTAAATTACACTTCATGAGCACACTGCCATTACGTTACATGGTTCAGCTCAAATTGGTAGTGGTATTAATAAATGGCACGCTCTACCATGAAATCACTAATGGTACGTCTGCTCTAACAAGAGAAGCACATTTAACTTCTCCAAATAAACACCAATTATGAGAAATTTACAGCTTTTTTCACTGCCATTATGTACTGGAATACTATACAACTCGAATAAAATCCTGCCGCACAAGAATAACATTCAAGAGAGACATGACGAAACATATACTGACGGCATTGCTGGCTAGAGATTTGTTGGGATTATATAACGTGAATCATTTGATTCAGCTTTTGTAATTGCACGTTCTTGAAAATGTCAGTTCCATTCTGTATCGCGCAATTGTGTTCAACCTTTATTCTTTTTGATTCGTCTTTTCTAGAAATTTTAGTTTTTATGTTGTGCATCACGCATTGCAAGCATGTGTTATTCATTTATCTGTCAAATTTAGTTCGTGTTCTTTGCAAAGCCTTATGGTTATGTACATTAACATGCTGATTGCAAATTTTTAATAGTTTATAATGAGTTCCGTATTGTTAGCTTGTAAATTACTTTTCATTTAAACAATTACCCTCTTTGCTTGCTTCTATTCCTTATTAACATATTAGGCTACACGTCCTGTTTTATTATCATCTGACTTCTTTTTATGTATTATTATCTAACTGCTATGTTGTCATGATATACCAATGACTGATAATGTCAAATGACTAATAGGAGGTCCCCCCTGACAGTTTTGTATCTCCGCCTCTTCCTGTACAATTCATGAATAAAAATGAAATTGAAAAAAACGTAGGGGCAATATTGAAGTCCGAGGACTGCACTCACCCATTAAACTACCATCGCATTTCTCTAACTGGTACTATTTCCAAATTACTTGAACAGGTCTTGTGCACTGAAATTATTAACTACTCAAAGACCACACAATTGTTTTGGAGTACCACCATGGCTTCCATCAAGGTTATACATGCGAAACACACTTAGCCGGCTTTTTGATGTCACTTACATTCATGTCTTGACCAAGGAATACAAGGTGATGCCATGTTCCTCGATTTATCAAAAGGTTTCGACCTCGATCCTCACCATAGGTTTATTATGAAGCTAACGAACCACACTACTGTTCTTGCACGAAAAACACAGTGGACGCCTTCACATTTACACGGACGGTTCAGTTTCTTCTGCAAGCTCGGCAGGGGGCAGTGGTCATTCCCGAGAAATTCATCACTATAAAATTCAAGACGTCGCACTTGACATCATCGACGGCTGCAGAACTGACCGCCATCCGCGCTGCTCTAGAGTTCATAGCTGAAGAACCACCACAGGCATGGTCAGTCTTCTCCGACTCCAAAGCCGCCCTCCAGTGCATAATGTCGCCATATCGTCATGAACCAAACGAACAGTTAGTCGCTGAAATAAGGCTGCTTCATCACCGCGTGATAGAGAAGCAGCACAACGTAATATATCAGTGGCTACCGGGCCATTGCGGTATCTACGGAAATGACCTTGCCGATGAAGCCGCCCGATCTGCTCATGATGCTCTCCCATGGTGCAGCCATACCGTTATCAAGAACGGACGCTGCTACAAGGCTTCGTTCACTTGCACGTGAACTGACACTCGCACAGTGAAACTCGACGGAATTTTCCAACGCCCGTCTTCACAACTTGGACCCGAACCTACAGCTCCGTCTTCCATCGGGAATAACTAGAGCCGAGGAGACGCTTCTGTGCCGCCTGTGGCTCGGGGTGGCCCTCACGAATGCTTACGCATTTCGAATCGGAATGGCCAGTAGCCCGGCATGTGATAACTGTAGCAGCGAGGAGACAATCGCGCATCTTCTCTGTGAGTGCCCTCGCTTCAGTGCACCAAGAAAAGAACTGTCAAAAGTGTTCGATAGACTTGACAATCGCCCATTTTCCGAGGAAAAGGTCTTAGGACACTGGCCGGAACCGACCATGGCCCAGAAAGCATTGAGAGCGCTGTTGCGTTTCTTACGGACGACTAATCTCAAAGACAGACTGTAAGCAGTGCCGTTTACCGTATCATTGTTCACCATTTTCTTTTCTTTCTTTTGACATCTCTTTTCTATCATCTTTTATTCCCCTTACCCCCTTCCCCAGCACAGGGTAGCTAGCCGGTCTGAGAACTGGCTAACCTCCCTGTCTTTCCGCTTTTCTTTTTCCTCCTCCTCCTCCTCCTAACGAACCTCAACATAAGCCCAATCATTATTGGATGTATTAAGGGGTTTCTGTCATCCAGAGCACAGTACACATCTGTTAACAACACCTCCTCATCCACCAACGTAAACTCCGGTGTACCGCAGGGCAGCGTTCTTGGCCCTCTACTTCTTTATCTATAGCAATGACTCGCCTAGCTGTGTGTCCTCTCACAGCGGACTTTTCGGGGATGACTATGTGATATATCGAATGATTTCATGTGCCATAAAATATTCTTTAAGCTGATCTTAACGTAGTCAACACATTGTGTTCAACACGGCTTATGACTCGTATTTTTAATACAGCCAGAACAAACTTATGATCACATTTACTGGGCACATCCACCGTATTCCGACATCCAATGTAATCAACAACACATTTCAGCTTACAACGTCATATCGGTACCTTGGTGTTCACTTACGATGTGTGCTTACGTGGCACCACCACACCCGCCTGTCCTTGGCATTGGCTAACCGTTTGGCTCAAACGAAACTGGCTCAAACGACACCCCAAGCATGCTCCAGATATTCTCAGTGGACCAGCATACATCACATTAATACGCCCTAAAAGCAAGCACGCATCACCTATCTGGGAACCTACACAAATCTATATCTCCCATGAAATCGAATCTCCACAAAACTGTGCAGTCCGTTTCGTCGTTTCCGAATATTAGCCCTATAGTAGCATTTTACCAGCAAAAGCTTACGCACAGCTTGACGACATATCTCATCGCCGCAGAAATGCCCGCCTTTCGCTTCTTCAAATATTTTATCATCACCCATACCGTCACCGCATTTTCGAAGCACCAACAACTGTCTTCCCACGTACAGACCATATTGCCACGCGCTATTCTTATTTTCACTTTTGTTGTATTCGGTTTTCGCCCACAGAGACTGTCAGCAAAGCTCAGCTCAAACCGCGCCTTATTGTTCTAGACCATTCGCGATTATTGTAGATCGTTTTGTTAAGATTGCACGCAAGACGCGACCACTCGAGATTATTCCAGAGCTTGCGCGATGACCTGTGATAAGGCTAGAATGTTCGACGCGTGATGCATAAAAGCCGGCGCGCTCCAACGAAGTTCAGATTATCGACAGCCGACGCTCTGTCCGCCGCTATCAGTGCCAGCGTGTATTGCTGTAATCTAACCTTCAGTTTCCCGGCCACAAGTTCGGCCAAAATAAAGAGTTTCTTCTTTAACTCGCCGACTGTTGCCTTCGTCGACGTCACGACCACGTGACAATATCTTCAAGATCAAACGCATAACTTGTCGCTCAGCTCATTATGCTAACTCCTTTATTATCCAAACAACAGTTGCATAGAATAACCTGCCATCCCACATTGCAACTGAAGCGAATTTTACAAAGATACAGAAACTTTTACGCAACATTTCCGAGTAAATATGGATCTCGCGTACTGTCATAACGTTTCTTCATACGTTCTTCAGTGCAAGTTTCCTGTTATGATCATGCTATAACGATTTTCATGACCATTGTACGTGCTGATTAATGTTAACTTATTTGTCAATTGGAAACTTGTGTATGTTGTGATCAAGACTTCGTTTTACTTTTCCTTGTGTACTGTAGTGCCCTTAATTTATGTCTGTATTAGTCAATCGTCTATCTCTCCTCCAATTTTTATTTACCGAATGCACGTCGTCTTTCTTGTTTATTTTTTGTATTTAGCTCGCTTTCGTTATTTTGTCTAATCTTGTCTTACAATGTGTAACATACATCGCTTTGCTTTGTGCCTGTTTTCCTATCTCATACCGCTTCGGGGGCCTTTAGGGGGTATTATAAAATAAATAAAATAAATAAATGAAAGGTTTATACCATTAGGATATGGACGGCAACCATTTCGAAACGTGGTTCAGCTCTGTCGTCGATACTCTGCCACCACGAGAGTGTCATATACAATGCGTCCCACCACTCCAGGCAAGTGGAAGACATCCAGTCAATGTGAAGATGGAACGCAAAAAATTTTAGGATGGCTGGCCTCGAAGTCGATCCCGTGCCATGCAACAATGGCAACGAAGCAGGTTCTTGTAACTGCGGCCACACTGAAAGATTGTCTGCAGGAATTGCAGACAATGTTACCCTTCCGTTAACCTCATAAGACTCATCTGAACAGACGTCTAGCATGGAACTCAAGCGAACACTCTATTTGAGACTAAGGGCGTGGAGAAAGTAACTACAGCGAAGTAGGCCAAGGCTCTACACCATGTCCAAGACGTTGAGACGCACTTCTAGGAGATTCGTGGTTTTCTTGAGAAGTTGTAGCCACTCGTCTTCAACCTGGAAAGTGAAGACAGCTCGTCTGAAACGGAGCTCTCTGGCACTGAGCCGTTGTCTTGAGCGGGCAGCCGCCTCAAAACATACTCAAGCATGTACTCAAGTCCTAGCGAACACACTGCAGTGTATCAGATGCACATCACTGGGGAAGGTTTGCGCATGTGTGTGTGTGTGTGTGTGTGTGTGTGTGCGTGCGGGCGTGCGTGCGTGTGTGTGTGTGTGTGTGTTTGTGTGTGAACGTGCGTGCGTGTGTGCGTGCGTGCTTGGCGACATGATAATCGATGTAGTTCTGTGCCGTACCCACTTGTACTATCATGGCCGTAGCTAAAGAATTGTTATGTTACAAACTAAACAGCGTAAGTACCTATTTATAGCAAAATATTGGCCTTAATGTGTGTCGCAAACGCCAAACGAAATAAATTGACGATTAACGACGCCTTTGCTGCAAGTACAATTTCTTATATTGAAATTTTTGACGTTATCATTTCTTTTGTAACAGCAAAGTTCTGGGTGTTGTAATTCTCTATTGCCCTTTGTGGTTACGTAGAAAATTGTCTTGCACTCAAGCAGTAAAGTTGTAGTTTGAAAGTCATATCAGTGTACATACTTACTGAAATACAAATAGACGCAAACCTTCGAGGAAGAAAATTAGAGGCAGAACAGAAAGGGCGTCACTCGCAACTAACTTTATTCTCAGAACATCAGCTACTTTTATAGCCGTAGCAACTATGCGCGTGCACATCGCCTCACGTGCTCGTCAAAAAACACTCGATAAGATTGACAAGAAATGACAAAAAAATAATCGATTAAACGAAAAAAGATTCGAAGATATCAAACTCACCACCACGCAGAGCAACAGAAGTGTCACTAACACATATATCTCTCTTCTTTTTTAATGTAGTAAGCTTCCATGATTTCACACGCTAATGTATCATTACTCTTTCCAAGAACGGAAACACTGGAAAACCCGGGCTCACACTCACAGGAACCACAGTGCACCGGCAAATGTGCCGAAAGTTTATTTTTCACGGAAAGTTCATGCTCCCTAATTCTGTCATTTATGCACCGGCCTGTCTGACCGACGTAAACCCTACCGCAACTAAGCGGGATCTCGTACACCACGCCAACCAAGCAGGCGACATACGGCCTTGCGTGCTCTTCCCACACGGGGAGGGCCTCGGTGCAGTCGAAATTCGTGGGCACAGGCTCGCCAACTTGCGGGCCGCCGAGAACACCATAGGTACCTTGTACCTGTTAGCCACATTCTTAAGGTTCTTAAGCCACATTCGGCGCCCCGCAAGTTGGCGAGCCTGTGCCCCACGAATTTCGACTGCACCGAGGCCCTCCCCGTGTGGGAAGAGGCACGCAAGGCCGTATGTCGCCTGCTTGGTTGGCGTGGTGTACGAGATCCCGCTTAGTTGCGGTAGGGTTTACGTCGGTCAGACAGGCCGGTGCATAAATGACAGAATTAGGGAGCATGAACTTTCCGTGAAAAATAAACTTTCGGCACATTTGCCGGTGCACTGTGGTTCCCTGTGTGAGTGTGAGCCCTGGTTTTCCAGTGTTTCCGTTCTTGGAAAAGAGTAATGATACATTAGCGCGTGAAATCATGGAAGCATAGGTCGGCAAAACAAGTGGAGCTCACTCAGACTCACTCATGAAATATATTTTGCCCTTGGGACTCACTCGGACTCAGATTCACCAAACTTTTCCTGAACTGGACTCACTCGGACTCAGATTCACTAAAAGTTTTCCCAGCTGGACTCACTCGGACTCAGACTCACGAAAATATTTCCAGCCGGACTCACTCAGACTCAGACTCGCGGCTCTATCTGAGTCTGAGTGAGTCTGAGTGAGCTGACTCATGAGTCCGTTAGCGTACAATTGGCTTCTTTGAACTTGGTGCCAATGCTCTTTAGCACCAATATCTCGCGTATTCGGTGCTCTACTTGGCACCTTTTGACCTCGTACCTTCAAATATGAGATTCAGTGGTTGCGATCCAGTAAGCACCTTTTTATTGAAAGAGGTATTATTCACAAGAAACATTTTTATCAAGAATTCCCGGGAAACACTTTTCGGGGATGGGAAGGAGGTCACAGCACCCCCCTCCTGCGTAACTAACGCCTCTGATCAATAAATATTGAGCTGGCATATGAACTCTGGTGCTTTGAAGCATGCTGAGTCGGCCTGAGTGCAAACGTGAGCCTACGTAAGGCTGACAGCAATGCTGAAGTTGGGTAAGTAGAACCATAGATCGGCAAAAAAGTGTAGAGCTCACTCAGACTCACTCAAGAAATACATTTTGCGCTTAGGGCTCACTCGGACTCCAGACTCACCAAAAGTTTCCTCAACCGAACTCACTCGGACTAAGACTCACTAAAAGTTTTCTCAACCGGACTCACTCGGACTCAAACTCACCAAAATATTACTCACCCGGACTCACTCAGACTCAGACTCACGGCTCAATCTGAGTCTGAGTGAGTCGACTCATGAGTGAGTTTGCCGACCTATGCATGGAAGCTTACTACATTAAAAAGAAGAGGGATATATGTGTTAGTGACACTTCTGTTGCTCTGCGTGGTGGTGAGTTTGATTTCTTCGAATCTTTTTTTCGTTTAATCGATTATTTTTTTGTCATTTCTTGTCAATCTTATCGAGTGTGTTTTGACGAGCACGTGAGGTGATGTGCGCGCGCATAGTTGCTACGGCTATAAAAGTAGCTGATGTTCTGAGAATAAAGTTATTTGCGAGTGACGCCCTTTCTGTTCTGCCTCTAATTTTCTTCCTCGAAGGTTTGCGTCTATTTGTATTTCAGTAAGCATGTACCAACTAGCCCAACAAAAAGTTTTATTAAGTTTCATATCAGTGTGGCAGGGCTTCGAAAATTAATTTACTTGGTGCCCTCTGTGTGATATAGGCGTCATCCCTATAGGATCAGCAGCCCCCAGATTCTCATGTGGTGCTTTGCTGCTTCTCAAGGACAGTTCTGGTTCACTCCTGTTGTCATATTAGAGAAGCTGTAATGCTTAGCCAGCATTTACTTTTTTCTAGGCAAATTTAAATGTGCGATTCAACACCATCATACTTACTTCAGGGCAGCGGCTGCAAATGATTATGCTACCAGCCCGAAAGTCTACTCCTAAACATTCTTCTCTAATCGAACTCCTGGAAATGATGAAAGTATGTTTTCGCTGAAGAAATAATATGAAGTGAGCAGGAGGTACTACAGACCGTATGCGAAATTCCTGCCATCTGTCGCAGGTTTAACGAAGCTACCGATTCCGTGCCATATTGGAGGCTTGTGTCCGAATCGCATTGCTGTTGCCCCTATAACTTCTTGCTTGTATCGGCTTTGATAGTAAGCAATCGGGGTATAGAAACGTCAAACCAGTGTGTAAGGGCGTGTAAAGGTTACGAGTATTTCCTTGTTATTACACTGCCAGTTATTACGTGTAAAAACTGCCTCAGAGCCAGAAG
Organism: Rhipicephalus appendiculatus; assembly: GCA_030522465.1. Classification (NCBI taxonomy): domain Eukaryota; kingdom Metazoa; phylum Arthropoda; class Arachnida; order Ixodida; family Ixodidae; genus Rhipicephalus; species Rhipicephalus appendiculatus. The sequence goes on from JALIZH010015640.1 coordinate 67,968, forward strand.
ACAGTATAAGTTCGTCACTGAGTCACATGTAGGCCTGCCGTCGTTGAAAATGGAGCTTAGCACTAGGTTACAAATTTTGTCTGTTGTCGCAGCGGCGAATAAAGCGTTGTTAGCTGTCCGAGTATCTTGCGCATAGGGTTGGGAGGAGGATTTGGCGCGTGACACGGCTACAGCGATCACGCTAAGAAAATGCTGTTTACCACTTTCAGAGCGTATTTCATAAGGGACAGCCAACGTCGACCTGATGTGTTGTCTGTCTAATTTTAAAGAAACGTTTGTTTTTTTTATCTTTCAGATAAAATTACTTTGCTGCTGTAGTCACCGACGTATAGTATTACAGAATTACCGCACGATTAAAATGTAAAAAAATTTCCGCACGTCGCGAACGTGAAAAATGACCATGAAAAGTGTTAGTTGCTAAAATGTGTAGGTGCCGGGTATTTTATTCAAGATCCTTCCCACATGTGGGCGTAAATAACGCGCTACGCCAAATATATTCGCGTTCGCATTGTCCTTTCCGGGGCCTAGAGTACAAACTAAACGACACACGTGCCCTAGAAAGACACATGTAGGCCTGCTGCAATTTCAAGACAGGTGAGGACATTTGTAGCTTCCTCGATGGTTTTGAAAAAGCTTGTGAGAAAGATGATGTCGGACGAAACTGCTGATTACAAACATTGATCCCCTCACTCGCGCGGAATTTCGGATGCGTTTTTGGAGTGCATGTGCGATTTGGAGAGTCGGGATTTCAATGAAGCTAAGAAAGCTTTATTAAGCCGCATGGCTACTGTGAGTTTGGCCAACTTCGAAAGGTGAAACGATATTAACGAACCCGAAGCGGCTTGCATCGCACATGCATTTTCGGAAGCGTGCCAGCAGACGCAAAATCAGAGCAGCACACCGCCTGAGGAGCAGACGTCGGAGGGCAAAGCAGAAAAAATTCGGCAGATTCCAAGTACCATGGGAATCGATGTTATGCGAACTATGCGGATGTAAGGTGACTAGGTCGTAATTTTTTTTTTGTTATACGAAACGCTATGAAATCACGCTAAGGATATGTAAAAATGTTGCGCGCACAGATATATGTTGAACAGTAGCATATGTTTCATCTAACCAGTTGTTTACAGTTGCGTAATGATGCCAACAGAAACATGGGTATTACCAACAGCAGAAGCGGTAAGATGATATGTAGCGCTTGTGATTGCGATAATGGTAGCCCTGGATAGTGCTACGTAAACCAACTACAGTGGATGGCGCTTAAGTATGCGATTGACGTTTACCCGACATGACTACATCATCATAGAAGTACGTATGCTATGTTTTGAAAGTTAGATAGCGAGCACTGCAAGGACAATTGACGTTTCACTATACGCCTGCATAGGATCTTTTTCCAAAGCACCTTCGAGACCTGACGTGGCTCTGCGGCAGAATACTTGATTGCTACGCAGATTGCGTGGGTTCCATTCCTGCTGGGACTCCGATTTATAATATTTGCATTCGTCGGGTCAACGCTGCCGTTGTCAGTTTTTTCTTAACGCTCTCGCATTTAAATTACCAATGTCCGTCCTTGGCGTTCCTGAGTAGATATAAATTGTCAAACACCTGTAGCTCATAACCGCATACTGCGGCCCGTTGTATACGTGTATGAGCCACACGCGTCGGGAGAAATGAGTTTGACGACGTACGCGGCGGGAGTTTCACGTTATTCAAGTCACGACCAGCCAGACATATTCGTCAAATCCTCTTACCCTCCCATACTAATTTTGGTCGACCTCAAGTTAAGGAGGTGATCACGAGAGCACCCAGACGTAGGCGGCTAGACAGATAGATAGATAGATAGATAGATAGATAGATAGATAGATAGATAGATAGATAGATAGATAGATAGATAGATAGATAGATAGTACGCAAAAAAATGCTTTGCATTTAAAACCTGAAGCAGCTGCGACGGAGCGAGAATGAGGCGTACATACAGGGAAGGCAGTTATCGGGGGAATGGAAGCGGCCTCAGACACTAACCAAAGCGAGAGTTGCGCAATTATGGATCCATCCAGGGAAGGTGACATAAAGTGAGCTCCTTCTAGGAACAGTGATGCGAAGAGAGATCCTTGCAGGAATAATGATGTAAAGAAAGATTCTTGTAGGGATAGCGACGTAAAGAGAGATCATTTAGGAGACAGTGACGTAAGCGAAAATACTTCTAGGTATAGTGACACAATAGAAGTTCCTTCCAAGGGACGAAGGGAGCAACTGGTCACGTTTCAAGGGCGGAAAAACCGGCAGATCCCACGCACTGTGGGAATCGATGTAATGCGAAGCAGCCAGCAAGGAGCAAATCGTGCTGTACATAATCTGCATGTCATGATTTACATGGTAGGACCTGTCATTTATGTTCGTCATACAGTCAGGTCACGCAATAACAATTTTGGTGTATATCAAGCTAGCGAACCGGACGCAAGCGCACCATGAGCGTAGCATGTAAATGGCGTTGTAGATGACATTCATGCCAAGATTTTCATGTTAACACCTGCCACTTATGTTCGTCATACAGTCACGTCACTCAATACCAAGCTTGGTGTATATCAAGCTAACGAAATGGCCGCGAGCAGGCCATGAGCGTGGCATGCAAGTCATGTCGCACATGACAAGCCATGATTTCCATATTACCACTTGTCATTTATGTTCGTCATACAGTCACGCCACTCAATACCAAGTTTGGTGTATATCAAGCTAACGAAATGGACGCAAGCGCACCATGAGCGTGGCATGTAAATCATGTTGTTCATGACATGGACGTGATTATTTGCATATTACCACCTGTCATTTATGTTCGTAATACAGTCACGTCACTCAATCCCAAATTTGGTGTATATTGTCACGCGCGTTTCTAATTTCCCTTTTACTGTATTCGATTTACGCCCACAAAGACTGTGAGCAAACCGCGCCTGCAGTGTTCGAGAAGGTTCACGATTGTAGCAGATGATTATGTTAAGATTGCGCGCAAGACGCGAACACTCAAGATTATTCCAGAGCTTGTGCGACGACCAGAGATAAAGCTAGAGTGTTCGACGCGTGATCTATAAAAGCCGGCGCGTTCAAACGATGATCAGTTGATCAAGGCCGACGCTCCGTTCGCCGCTATCTGTGCCAGTGTGTATAGCTGTAATCTCACTTTACGTTTCACGGCCACAAGTTCGGCCAAATAAACAGTTTCTTCTTTGACCCGCTCACTGTTGCCTTCGTCGACGTCACGACCACGTGACGTCTGGTGGAGGTGCTTCCCGGTCCATGTACCGAACGCCCCCTCCAGCCGTGAGCCAAGCCCACTCCGTGAAAAGGACATCGACGCCGACGCTGAGCAGCGAACCAGCCGCAGGCAACAAGGGCTACCTCCAGAGTTCGGGCCCCCTACCGGATAAGACCTCGAAAGTCCAAGGCCACGACCAGTACTGCGACAACTATGACAGCCACTGCACCAACTCCCGGAACGGTCATGATGCAGCAGCCAAGGGAGCCACCGACTTTCCTTGGATCATCTTTTGAATACCCGGAGACGTGGCTGGAGACGTACGACCGAGTGGCCAGCCTCAACCACTGGGACGCGGGAGAGAAACTACGTCTCGTCTACTTCTACTTGGAAGACGCGGCAAGAACCTGGTTTGAGAATCGCGAGTCTGCACTTCAAACCTGGGATCTCTTCCGCGGCGCGTTCCTGGGTACGTTCACGAGCGTCGCCCGCAAGAAAAGGGCCGCTTCTTCGCTGGAGACACGGGTGCAACTGCCAAATGAGAAAGTGGCGATCTTCGTCGAAGAAATCACGCGGCTATTCCGGCACGTTGACCCCGACATGCCCGAGGAGAAGAAGGTCCGTTTGCTCATGCGAGGGGTCAAGCAAGGACTATTCGCTGGGCTGATGCAGAACCCACCGACGACCGTCCAGGAATTCCTGTCGGAAGCAACAGCGATCGAGAAGACGCTGGAAATGCGAACCCGCCAGTACAGTCGCCCAACGATTCAAGACAGCCCAGCCGTTTATGCTCTCGACGACTTGCGCGAAACGATCCGAGCGATCGTGCGGGAGGAACTGCGCAAGCTGTTACCCTCACCAGAGCCGCCAGTGGACTCCATCGCAGACATGGTTCGAGAGGAAATCCAGCAGTCGATGGGCACCTCTGAACCGCCACGGCCCTAGCCGCAAGCCATGAGCTACGCAGCTGCAGCCCGACGCCTCCCAAGGCAGAGGCAAGACCAGCTAAAAAATCTGCTCCTGCAATTCAAAGACTGCTTCTCATCGTCGTCAAGAATTCGACAGACCCCAGTTGCCAAACATCGTATCATAACCGAAGAAAGTGTCCGACCTGTCCGTCAGAGCCCGTATCGAATTTCAACGCGAGAACACGAAGCCGTAAAGAAGCAGGTTGACGAAATGCTACGCGACGACATAATCCAGCCGTCCAAGAGTCCCTGGGCATCTCCCGTGGTGTTGGTGAAGAAGAAGGACGGGACGCTACGTTTCTGTGTAGACTATCAAATCAAAATCAAATCAAAAAATATTTTATCCCGGTGTACAGCGAACACTGTATACCGAGGAAATTGGGCTAAAGGTGTGTCAATACACCTGACGAGGGCCCAACTTCCCTTCGGTAGTTCAGGCACATGTTGCAACATGAAATTCACAAAAGTGTTACACAGTGATGATGCAATATTATATAATGTTATACAATGTATGAGGTCACTCAATGTATGAGGTCACTACATCGAATAAAAACATCTGTTATGTTAAACTATCGTCGCCTGAACAAGATCACGAAGAAGGACGTGTACCCCCTCCCACGGATAGACGACGCCCTGGATAGACTCCACAACGCGAAGTACTTTTCATCGATGGACCTCAAGACAGGCTACTGACAAATCGAAGTCGACGAGAGAGACCGAGAAAAAACTGCTTTCATAACTCCAGACGGCCTGTTCGAGTTCAAGGTAATGCCGTTTGGTCTTTGCTCGGCCCCCGCGACCTTCCAACGCGTTATGGATACCGTACTGGCCGGCTTGAAGTGGCAGACTTGCCTTGTGTACTTGGACGACGTCGTTGTGTTTTCCTCGAACTTCGACGAACACCTGCGGCGCCTTGAAGCTGTACTTCAAGCAATTAAGACCTTCGGATTTACCCTGAAGCCTCAAAAGTGCCGCTTCGCCTACGACGAACTCTTGTTCTTGGGCCACGTGATAAGCAAGTCCGGAGTACGCCCCGACCCTCAGAAGACAGCCGCCATCGCTACGTTCCCGCCACCTGCCGACAAGAAGGCCGTGCGTCGATTTCTCGGCCTGTGCGGCTACTACAGGCGGTTCGTCAAAAACTTTGCCCGCATCGCCGAGCCACTCACTAACCTTACCAGGACTGACGTCGAGTTCAAGTGGGAAACGCCGCAGAAGGAAGCATTTCAAGAACTAAAACGACGCCTACAAACGCCTCAGTTACTTGCGCATTTCGACGAACACGCCGAAACGGGAAGTGCACACCGACGCAAGCAGCGTGGGACTCGGCGCCGTCCTTGTGCAGAGGACGGACGGACTGGAAGGGGTCATCAGTTATGCTAGCCGGTCGCTATCCAAGGCAGAGGCCAACTATTCCACAACAGAAAAGGAATGCCTCGCCATCATCTGGGCTACGTCAAAGTTTTGCCCCCTACCTTCTATGGCAGGCCCTTCAAAATTGTGAGCGACCACCACGCCTTGTGTTGGCTAGCTAACTTGAAGGACCCTTCAGGTCGTCTCGAAAGATGGAGTCTAAGGCTTCCAGAATTCGACATCACCGTCGTTTACAAGTCCGGCCGAAAACATTCTGACGCCGACTGCTTGTCTCGCGCCCCCGTCGACCCGCCGCCGCAGGACGACCACGAGGATGACTTCTTGGTAACCATAAGTACCGACGACTTCGCCGAACGACAGCGAGCCGACCCAGAACTCAGGGGCCTTATGGAGTACCTCGAAGGCAAGACATCGATTGTTCCCAAGCCATTCAGGCGGGGACTCGCATCGTTTCTCTTGCGAAACAGCGGTCTCATAAAGAAGAATTTCTCGCTGCTTCGAGCTGACTACCTTCTCGTAGTGCCTTCAGCAATAAGTCCTCCAGGCACTACACGACGACCCGATGGCTGGACACCTCGGACTTTCCCGCACGCTCGCAAGAGTACAGGAAAAGTACTACTGGCCACGCCTTGCCGCCGACGTCGCCCGCTACGTAAGGACGTGCCGAGACTGTCAGCGACGGAAGACACCGCCCACAAGACTAGCAGGCTTCCTTCAGCCGATCGAGCCTCCTCGGCGACCGTTCCAGCAGATCGGGATGGACCTCCTGGGGCCGTTCCCAACGTCGACTTGCGGAAATAGATGGATCGTCGTGGCTACCGACTACCTCACCCGCTACGACGAAACAAAGGCCCTGCCCAAAGGAAGCGCCGCTGAGGTAGCCAAGTTCGTCGAGAGCATCGTCCTGCGTCATGGCGCCCCAGAGGTTCTCATCACCGACAGAGGTACGGCCTTTACTGCGGAGCTAACTCAGGCAATCTTGAGATACAGCCAGACGAGCCACCGCCGGATTACCGCCTACTACCCACAGACCAATGGCCTCAACGAGCGTCTCAACAAGTCCATCGCCGACATGCTGGCCATGTAGTACGTCGACGTCGAGCACAAGACGTGGGATGCCATCCTTCCGTATGTGACCTTCGCGTACAACACGGCCGTGCAAGAAACGACACAGGTGACGCCATACAAGTTGGTCTACGGACGCAGCCCGACAACGACACTCGACGCGATGTTACCAAACGGCACCGAGGAAGAAAACGTCGACGTCACCGCCTACCTACAGCGTGCCGAAGAAGCCCGGCAACTCGCCCGTCTGCGTATCCAGTGCCAGCAAAAGACCGACAGCCGTCGCTACAACGTTCGACGACGCTTCGTAGAATACCAGCCTGGCGACCGTGTGTGGGTCTGGACACCCATACGCCGACGTGGACTTTGTAAAAAGCTTCTTCGGCGATACTTCGGGCCTTACAAGGCGCTCAGACGTGTAGGCGCTCTAGGCTACGAGGTCGTTCCCGACGGCATTACGAACTTCAGCGGCGCCGCTCGCGGCCTGAAGTCGTCCATGTCGTGCGCCTCAAGCCGTTTTACGCGCGTTAGTGGACTTGAGTAGTGTACTTTTTGATTTATTGTTGTAATTTCTTGCTTGTGTCTAGTGATTATTGTACTTTCTCGCTTATGGTTGTTATTTATTGTTGCATGCATTTACCGCCCGCGTGTTCTGTTTAAAGCATCGGGACGATGCTTTTTCAGGGGGGGGCAATGTCACGCGCGTTTCTAATTTCACTTTTACTGTATTCGGTTTACGCCCATAAATACTGTGAGCAAACCGCGCCTGCAGTGTTCGAGAAGGTTCACGATTGTAGCAGATCATTTCGCTAAGATTGGGCGCAAGACGCCAACACTCAAGATTATTCCAGAGCTTGCGCGACGACCATAGATAAGGCTAGAATGTTCGACGCGTGATCTATAAAAACCGGCGCATTCCAACGATGATCAGTTGATCGACGGCCGACGCTCCGTTCGCCGCTATCTGTGCCCAACATTAAAAAAATTAAGAAAAGCCTTTTTTATCTCGCACGTCGCATCGCCTACATGCAACGCTTACATCGCTCGTTCTCGTGAGCCTTAAACCCACATAATTTTATTTTTTGGCAGCATATGCCCGCCAGCTACTATCTGGCTTCGCATAATATTCGAGTGTGTCGCTATACTATCTATTGCTTCGTAGTTTAAGCGAAACTGCGAATTGGCTCCGTGTTCGCCTTATTGGAGCACTCATTTGAACGCTCTCCTAATGCAAACACCAACAGAGAACTGATAGCTTTCTCTACTAAATTGCGCATTTTGCGGCTTTTGTGCATCTTGTCGTAAGGTATGTTGTTTCGATGCGCTACATCATACGACGGGACGTGTCGTACCCGGTGCAGTCTCTGCTATATTGCTCAAGGAGTGGCTTTTATCTCATTAAATAGTTCCTATTGTCGCGCTTACAAGAAGGTCATATTATTGACGTGATCTATACGTAGCAGCTGTTAGCATTCCATGGACGACAGTATATATAAAAAAAGAGAAATCTGACGTAGAAATGAGGAAAAGAAAATGAACGTCTGCAAGCGGCTGCGTGGCGCCGTCGGCAATGAGTGTGACGAAGAGCATATGCTAGTTGCCCATGCCTTTGTAGGAAGACAAGGCTACAACCGTAATTCCGGTTACTTCGAAAAATAGATGACCATCTTTGTTGCTGCAAAAAAGAAAAAAAAGTAGAAACGGCTTTTCACATGTGATGTTCGCGTGGCGTCACCGCTCAAGCATGCCTTCATATGAGTCTCTGCAGCATCGTTAAATTAGTGTTGTGCCATGCTGTCTGATAACGAGATATGCATGATGCCTGTGTTTTCGAAACAGCGAGTCCACAAAAATATTGTGAACACATGCAGATTTCACCTTGCACGTAGTCAGATTAAAGAGCACAGTGTACGTGGAGTGCGTTTCTCAGTAAACTCGAGGATAAACGCGATACGCTCTCTTAACAAGTGCAGAAAGTGTAGCGAAGTCTAACAGCTCTATTATTTCTTAGTATGACACTAGCTCACCTGTGCACTATGAAGCAGGCATGCGTAAAATGAAAGGCCTAGCCATTGTTCTCAAGGAAAACCGAAACAATAATCGAAAATACGTGCCTTTGTGTAGCTTTAAAATTTTAGGTACCTGGCGCACGGACGGCGAACGAAAGGTTGTGTACCCCTGAACAAAACAGCGGAGCTGGCTGCACTAAAAGCGATAATTCTAATGACCGAAGAGCGCACAGCACACAAAATGGTACCAGATTTAGCGAACTGAACAAGTGAGAGGGAAAAAAAGCCATTCAAAAGAATATCCGGATTACATCGCTAGTTCATTTACGCGATAAATGTAAAAGCCCGTTTCGCAGAAAATACGGTGTTGTTGCCACCGGCGGTATTGACCGTCAGCAAAAATATCCCGATGAATGTGAAGAATAAAAATCCGCAGTCAGGCTGGAATGGCAAAGGTATCAAAAAAGCCAGAGTACTATGCAAACAAAAAACTAGCAGCTTTCGGGGCGACGTACTTTTTCCTTTTTGTGCTCCCGAACAGCGGGTTCTTGTCCACAAGACTTCAGCGTTGAGTTGCAGCATCTTTCACGCGCAGCATGGAGGAAACGCATGGGAGCGCCTGTTAAAATCTATGCGTACTGCAGACACTTTCAGCATTTCTATCTATCTATCTATCTATCTATCTATCTATCTATCTATCTATCTATCTAGCCGCCTACGTTTGGGTGCTCTCTTGATCACCTCATTAACTTCGGGTAGACCAAAATTATTATGGGAGTGTAAGAGCGTTTGACGATTATGACATTCTGGTCATGACATGAATAATGTGAAAATCCTGTCGCGTACGACAACAAACGCTTTCATCCTGACAGGTGTGGTACATACCCGTATACTACAGGCCGCGGTATGCGGGTATGCGCCACAGGTGTTTGACATTTTATATCTACCGAGGAACGGTGAGAACAGACATTGGTAATTTAAATGCGAGAACATGAAGAAAAACCTACATCTGCAGCGTTGACCCGACGAATGCGAAGAATAAATATCAGGATCTCAGCAAGAATCGAACCCCAGCATTACGCGTGGTAATCAAGTGTTGTACCACAGAGCCACGCCACATCTAAGAACTGCTTTAGAAGAAGACCCTATGCTGGCGTAACGTTGGTGAAACGTGAATTGTGGTTGCAACGCTGGCTATCGAATTTCATAAACATTACACTTGTAGGCTACTCCTATGATACAAACGTCACGTCAGGTTAACGTGAATTGTAGTTAAGTACCATCCACTGAAGTTGGTCTACGTAGCACTAGCCAGGCCTACCATACTCGCAAGCACAAGCGCTACATATCAGCTTACCGCTTCTGGTGTAAGTAATACCCTTGTTGCTGTTAGCTTCGTTACGCAACCCTAAACAACTGGTTGTGTAAAACTTATGCGAGTGTTGAACATATATCTGTGGGTACATTTGTAGATATTTTTAGCGTCAATTCGTAAGATCTTGGTTTGTAAAAAGTCACACCACAGTCACGTTCCTACCGCAGGCTTCGCATAACATCGATTCTCACGGTAGGTGGGATCTGCCGCATTTTAAATGCAAAGCATTTCTTAGCGAACTTCTGCGAATTTGAGCGTATCTATCTATCTATCTATCTATCTATCTATCTATCTATCTATCTATCTATCTATCTATCTATCTATCTATCTATCTATCTATCTATCTATCTATCTAGCCACCTACGACTTTCTGCTCTCCTGGCCGTATCGTTAATGGGATCTATACCAAATTTTGTATGGCATAACATGACTGTATCAAGAACATAAATGGCTGGTCGTGTCATGAAAATCATGCGTAACTTGTCATGAAAAGTAGGATTTACATGCCACGCTCATGGCGTGCTTGCGGCCGTTTCGTTAGCTTGATATACACCAAATTTGGGATTGAGTGACGTGACTGTATGACGAACATAAATGACAAGTGGTAATATGGAAATCATGACTTGTAATGTGCGACATGACTTGCATGCCCCGCTCATGGCGTGCTCGCGGCCGTTTCGTTAGCTTGATATACACCAAATTTGGGATTGAGTGACGTGACTGTATGACGAACATAAATTGCAGGTGGTAATATGCAAATAATGACGTGCGTGTCATGAACAACATGATCTACATGCCACGCTGATGGCGCGCTCGCGGCCGTTTCGTTAGGTCGATATACACCAAATTTGATATTGAGTTACGTGGCTGTATGACGAACATGAATGACAAGTGGTAATATGGAAATCATGACTTGTAATGTGCGACATGACTTGCATGCCCCGCTCATGGCGTGCTCGCGGCCGTTTCGTTAGCTTGATATACACCAAATTTGGTATTGAGTGGCATGACTGTATAACGAACATAAGTGGCAGGTGGTAACATGAAACTCTTGGCATGCATGTCATCTACAACGCCATTTACATGCCACGCTCATGGTGCGCTTGCGTCCATTTCGATAGCTTGATATACACCAAAATTGTTATTGCGTGACGTGACTGTACGACGAACATAAATGACAGGTCCTAACATGTAAAACATGACATGCAAATTATGTAAAGCATGATTTTCTCCTTCCTGGCTGCTTCCAATTACATCGATTTCCACAGTGCGTGGGATCTGCCGGCTTTTTTTTCGGTTTTTATTGATTTATTTTTTCAGCATGACCAGCGCTCCGCTGCAGCACTTGGGCCGGCGTTGCGAAACACGCTATGCGCGTGGAACGAAGCATGCGATGAACACGCTGGTACAATGGACAACAGTCTGCGCGAAATTGTTGGCGACAATATAGGGTCGTTTCACAGGAAACGCGTAAACAATTTTCTGCGGCGTTGGCCTAGGTCAGATTGAAGAAGCTATGGAAATGATGATTTGAGCCGGATTCGGCACCAGGCATTCTGCGTGTCGCTGATGTACTCTTCCACACAGAAACTGCAGTGATTGAATCTGCTTCGGAAGAAGACCCTATAGAGGCGTCATGTCAGGCGAACACTCGCGCTTAGCAGCAGAAGCGCAACTATCGTTCGTCAGAAGCGCAGAATGCCATCAGGCGTCAGATTTGGTAATTCTGCAAGGAGTATGTGGTTGAAAGCTCACCACGCATTAGATCGAATCACTTGTAATTATCATCATCATCAGCTACATTATCAACAAAGTGCGCAGCACAAGAGGGATGTATATTGCCTTTCAGACACATGGTGGATACTTCGCTACTTCTTAATATGGTGAATTATGGTGTAGTGACTACTTCACCACTGTACTCGTTGTAAGCACCAACATAGAGTGTACATCGGGCAATGTCCCGCACAGAGATGTTCCTTTCCTCGCGGCGTTTTTAAGGTTTCCAGCGAAAAGCGGACTATGCCGCAAATGACTAAGTTAAACGAATAAGGCCTGACAACGCTATGGCGTTCCTCTCTTCAATAGGTAACAAACCACCACTCCAGCTCGGTGCAAAACATATCCTGCTCAAAGTAGACGCTGCTATGAAAAGCTCAGTAAAGTCTTCCAGTCGTGTACGGCAAGAAGAGTTTATAAACGGATGGCGAATATGCCATTTCTTCAGGTACCATCTTACACAAAGCTCTGTGCTGGTTCTGTTCTGAGCTGCAGGTGCCTCATCTTCCCGTTTCACTGAACAGATAGCATGGTATTGGCCAATAACTGTCGTAAACCAAGAGCGATGTTTGGATCAGATGCGCTTCTTGTTACGGCGCACCGCAACCCTGGCGGCGCCGCGCTCCAACGTTTGCGAACATTACTCAGCAGCCACACTATCGCTGGTAGGTATCAACAACGTAGAGAGCGATCGCGTTGTTGCATTAGGTGTGCTCAAGGTCATGATACGCGCTGAAGTAACTACTTTCCCCCGTGCCATCCCTCCCTGCGTAGCTTCCAGCGCACTTGTCGAGATAAGACCAGACAGAAAGTTCTTGAAGCGTGCGGGAAATACATGTGACTCCACTAGTTTTAGACGGATTCGTGAAAATTTTGCGGCAATATCTTGGCATCGAAGTAAACAGTGACAGTGAGACAATCCGATGCTTTCCTGAGACGGTAGTGGAGGACGCCTTGAAGGGTGAAGTGAAGCGTCTTGCAAGTTTTTCGGTACCTATACAGAATAGAAACCCACCAGCAGCAGAGAGCGTCAATTATCAGCGTCAATATCTGAGAGCAATGAGAGAGATCAATTCAATCACTACAATGACAACTGCGTTTTTCACAAACAATATCTATCACTAAGGAAGCATTCTGACATTTCTAAGAAGGCAAGAATGGCCTCACCTTTCGTTATTCGCCCAGCAGCTGAACAGGGAAACGTCTTCAAGGAGGGTATGAGGATTGTGTGACGTCACTGCAGTTCTATAAAAACACCGGCTGATTAGAACAGATTGTTTCACTGCAGAGCAGCTCTAGCCATATTACTTAAAGATGTCTTCATTCAAGATTACCGCCTTAAGCTTTTTTGTTGTCGCTCTCACTCTCATCTATCAGTAAGTATACTGCCAAAAATATACTTTTTGCCGTGTAGCCAACTGTGA
>JALIZH010015641.1:0-29022 GCA_030522465.1 Rhipicephalus appendiculatus
CCTATTCACGCAACCAGTTCACGCAAAATCCCAGGATAAAAAAGCCGGCAGATCCCACGCACTGTGGGAATCAATGTCATGTGAAGCAGCCAGGAAGGAGCAAATCATGCTTTACATAATTTGCATGTCATGTTTTACATGTTACGACCTGTCATTTGTGTTCGTCATACAGTCACGTCGCGATATACCAATTTTGGTGTATGTCAAGCTAGCGAACTGGACGCAAGCACACCATGAGCGTGGCATGTAAATGGCATTGTAGATGACATGCATGCCAAGATTTTCTTGTTACCACCTGCCACTTATGTTCGTTATACAGTCTTGTGACTCAATACCAAATTTGGTGTATCTCAAGCTAACGAAACGGCCGCGAGCGCGCCATGAGCGTGGAATGCAAGTCATGTCGCACATGACAAGTCATGATTTCCATATTACCACTTGTCATTTATGTTCACCATACAGTCTTGTGACTCAATACCAAATTTGGTGTATCTCAAGCTAACGAAACGGCCGCAAGCGCGCCATAAGCGTGGCATGCTAGTCATGTCGCAAATGACAAGTCATGATTTCCATATTACCACTTGTCATTTATGTTCGTCATACAGTCATGTCACTCAATACCAAATTTGGTGTATATCAAGCTAACGAAACGGCCGTGAGCGCGCCATGAGCGTGGAATGCAAGTCATGTCGCACATGACAAGTCATGATTTCCATATTACCACTTGTCATTTATGTTCGCCATACAGTCATGTGACTCAATACCAAATTTGGTGTATCTCAAGCTAACGAAACGGCCGCGAGCGCGCCATGAGCGTGGCATGCTAGTCATGTCGCACATGACAAGTCATGATTTCCATATTACCACTTGTCATTTATGTTCGTCATACAGTCATGTCACTCAATAGGGAGCTTGCACAAACGGCGGCGACGCTATGCACTCTCGGTAGGCAGCCATTTTTTTGTCAGAGGCGGCCGGGTAGCGCAGTGGTGTTTGCGAGCGTTGGCATAGCTTGCACGCGTGATCGAGTGCGAACGCGACACATATTTAACTCCAAGGAGTGTCGTGTACGATGTCAGCGTCACCGGAAGACTACACAGCAACACTGTGCCAAAAAGACCGCGAGCGGTACGAAGAGAAGACGAGACTCTGCGGACTGGACCCATTCACGTTTCGTGCGGGCGACTGTGCAAGCGACGTGTATTTGTGGCCGCGTGTCGACAACTCAACGAAGTTATCGTTCTCTCGACTCGTTCTCTGAACGAGTCGAGAAAGGCCCTCGAGGGCCGCAACATGGTGACGATCGTGTGCGCGAGCCGTGGGTGAAGGAAGTCGCCACCGACACCGTGATCGTCGTTCACTTCTTCATCTAGACAGCGCTTCTTCATTGCCGACGACGCTAATTGCATTGTAGCCACTGGTCATGTATAAAGCTTTTTGACGAGCGGAGGAAGCCAGCTGCTGGGGCCGTCTGTGCAGGAGCGCTCTTCTCGTGCACGTACGCCGTACTCCACGAAGAACAACAGCGCAGCGAGATGCGAGCAGGCTTCGCCGTTCCCGGCCATGCATGTGCAGTGCGCGGCAAGGACTTCGCCATCACTCTTGCCCATGAACCAGACCTCGACGGGGTGCTTGTTAACGCTCTGGGAGTGGTTAACATGGACAGAAAGAAACATTGGCATCTACGGCAAAATAAAATAATTTAACACGTCTTACTTGAGTGACGACGATCAAGTATCGGCGGCGACTTTCTTCACCCACGGCTCCCGCACCAAGCTACTCGTCACAAATTGTGGCCCTCGAGGGCCTTTCTCGGCTTCAACTACTCCCGGGCAATAAAACTCGTCCTGAGAACGAGAACTTCGTGAATATCGGAGCTGTCGACGAGCGGCCACAAGTCCACGTCGCTTGCACAGTAGCCCGCACGAAGCGTGAAGGGGGTCCAGTCCGCAGAGTCTCGTCTTCTCTTCGTACCGCTCGCGGTCTTTTTTGGCACAGCGTTGCGGTGTAGTCTTCCGGTGACGCTGACATCGTGCACGACACTCCTTGGAGTTAAATTTGCGTCGCACTCGATCACGCCCGCAAGCTACGCCAACGCTCGCAAACACGACTGCGCTATGCACACCCCGGCCGCCTCTGACAAAAAAAATGGCTGCCTACCCAGAGTGCATAGCGTCGCCGCCGTTCGTGCAAGCTCCCTATACCAAATTTGGTGTATATCAAGCTAACGAAACGGCCGCGAGCGCGCCATGAGCGTGGAATGCAAGTCATGTCGCACATGACAAGTAATGATTTCCATATTACGGCTTGTCATTTATGTTCGTCATACAGTCACGTCGCGATATACCAAATTTGGTGTATATCAAGCGAACGAAACGGCCGCGAGCGTGCCATGAGCGTGGCCTGCAAGTCATGTCGCACATGACAAGTCATGATTTCCATATTACCACTTGTCATTTATGTTCGTCATAGAGTCATGTCACTCAATATCAAATTTGGTGTATATCAAGCTAACGAAACGGCCGCGAGCGCGCCATGAGCGTGGAATGCAAGTCATGTCGCTCATGACATGTCATGATTTCCATATTACCACTTGTCATTTATGTTCGTCATAGAGTCATGCCACTCAATACCAAATTTGGTGTATCTCAAGCTAACGAAACGGCCGCGAGCACGCAATGAGCGTGGCATGCAAGTCATGTGGCACATGACAAGTCATGATTTCTATATTACCACTTGTCATTAACGTTCGTCATACAGTCCTGTGACTCAATACCAAATTTGGTGTATATCAAGCTAACGAAACGGACGCGAGCGCGCTATGAGCGTGGAATGCAAGTCATGTCGCTCATGAAGTCATAATTTTCATATTACCACTTGTCATTTATGTTCGTCACACAGTCATGTCACTCAATACCAAATTTGGTGTATGTCAAGCTAACGAAACGGCCGCGAGCGCGCCATGAGCGTGGCATGTAAATTATACTTTTCATGACAAGTTAGTCATGATTTTCATGATATGACCAGCCATTTATGTTCTTCATACAGTCATGTTATGCCATACCAAATTCGGTATAAATCCCATTAACGATACGGCCAGGAGAGCACAAAGTCGTAGGCGGCTAGATAGCTAGATAGATAGATAGATAGATAGATAGATAGATAGATACGCTCAAAGTCGCCGAAGTTCGCTAAGAAATGCTTCGCATTTAATATGTAAGCTCCACGCGCGCTGCTCCGGGGGGAATGGTGGCTGGCCCCCCGCCGCACCCGCCGCACCGCGCGGCCTCGCCGCGGCCGTCAGGGAGATTGGTTGAACGTCACGAAAAGTGGGCGGCGCTGAGGCGGCGTGCGGAGAGCGGCGAGATGAAAGAACCGCCAAACTCTCCCGAAGGGTATATATGGCTCTGATTGTACTGAAGCTGTCGGAAGCGTCTGCATTAGGCGCGCTCGCGTCGTAGCCTACGAAAGCGTGTAATTGCGCGTGTCGAGCGCCTTTAATGCATTACTAAGCTGTAAACAGTGTCTGAACGCCTGCTAGGCGCCATGGTGCACGAGTGAATAAGCAGGCGTGCCAAAATAGCGCTGAGTCATTCCCTGTTTTGAGGAGCCTACCTACCTATAAAGAAGGCAACGATTGGATTTCGCACAGATGCACCTATCTGATCACTGATTGCTGCGCGGTTTGCAAGGAGCACATAAAAACGGTAGCTAAGCGGGCTTGTTGGTACGTACACATAGTTATTCTAAAACAGCGCACAAACGGAACAAGAAAGAACCACACGACACAGCGCTTGTGTCGTGTGGTTCGTTCTTGTGCCGTTTGTGCGCTGTTTTAGAATAACTACGAGCACATCAAGCCGCAATACACCATAAGCGACTACGAACGCACTACTAAGAGTGAAGTAAAAACCACGAGAACGGATAACTGGGCTAGTTTGTGGGAATTCATGTTAGGGCGGGTGTTACGGTTTTGCTATCACTCAAGCGTCGCCAGCGCGAAGTCGGCGACGGGAATGACAGCGGGTTCGTCCGTTCCGTACGCAAGCAGAAACTGTGAAGAGATCGGAGAAGTGTTTGGACAAAACAACAGATTTACTCGAGCTATTGCGGCACGAGCACTCTAAATACAACGCTTCAAAAAACTAACAATAAACAACTAGAATCAAACAATGAGCCTACAAAAATACACAAAATCAATTAACGCGACAACTAACAATGGAATGAAATAAAACAATAAAGGCGGGAAAGTTCGATGGTATAAACAGGTGAAGGCATACGTGTGATGACCGGCAGCGTTGCGTCCACGACGATCGGATGCGAGAAGTCCCGAAGATATCTGGCACGACTCCAATGTCGGTGGGTCCGAGTTGCAACGCCGATGTTTCCGGGAGTTAGCGCTTGAAGGAGATCTCGGGCAGGTTGAGCTAACCCGAGATTGAAGTCGCGATGCCTACGTTGCAGACGTGTCTCAACTAGGCGAACGGCTAAGTTTAGGTGGCCAGCCGATACAAAGCGCACACTAAAAACTTCTAGGAGAGATACTCGTTGATCTACTTCTACTCCATTCTTGTCAAGCAGCTAGACTGATTAGCAGGGCGATAGCCTGCGCTTAAATCCCCTTCGTGTCCCCTCACTCTCTTCCTGGGGGAAAAGGGACCATCAACATGGGTCCAATCATGTGCGTTTCATTGTCGCAAAAGTCCGCCCTCAAAATATTTACGACGCCCCTTTTTAATTAGGGGAGGGTTCTCCATTAATCCAAAGAGACAACCCGTTTACGGTGACTGCGTAGGCGGCTCGTGCACGTGCAGCTCCTACCGTGGGAACGTATCCTGCCTCCATTCTTATGCCGAGCGTTTTGCAGCCACAAAGCTCGGGGCTCACTGCGGATTTCCGTATACCTGCCGTCGCCTCGGTATTCAACAAAGAGCCAACTTCGGCAGCGACACTCCCTTCCGCTGCTCTTCGCGGCTCTACGAAAAACAAGTCCCTGACGTCCAAGACGGTGCGCCGGTCAGCGGGTTGGGTGCGGCGCGCGTTAAAGCATGACGAGGGGTCGAAAAAGTGGCATTCCGTGACAGCGGGTTAGGCGTACCCGCCTTAACATAAAGTAAAAACCAGCAACGAAAGCCTATAACCTTTGTATCGGCAGTCCCTACAATATCCAGGGCACTGATGCTTTATGGCCTCCAATGCGCTGCGCTCGATTGTTTCATGAGTAACATGAGTACAAATAACTCTTTGAAAACATTTATATTGGTGACGGCCGAGTTGTATTGCGGGAGTGTTGCGCTGTTTCTTGAATGCCGAAAGGCTATCTTGTTTCAACAGCGTGTTTCCGCGGTTACTGTGCACCGGTTATGCGACCTCTCAGGGCTTACAATACGAGGGAACCGAGCCGAAGGCAAGAGTTCACCTCCGAGGAACGAACTTCATGCATCAGGGCTTGTCTCAAGCATTAAAATGTGCAGTTGTAAAGATAACCCGTCTGTTATTGTGCGTAAGTTCACTAAAACCACTTCTCCTTTCCAATAGACACCTTTCCAATAGACACCAATAGACACCTTATATAGTGTGTGCGTGTGTGTGTGTGTGTGTGTGTGTGTGTGTGTGTGTGTGTGCGTGTGTGTGTGTGTGTGTGTGTGTGTGTGTGTGTGTGTGTGTGTGTGTGTGTGTGTGTGTGTGTGTGTGTGTGTGTGTGTGTGTGTGTGAAAAATAACGAAATATAAGGTGTCTATTGCGTGTGTGAGCGCACAAATACGGACAGTAAGGCACAGCTCCCCACCCTGCCCCCCTTGACAACATCCGGGCAACACCCATGAGGACGACCGTTATTTGTAGGCAGTCCAGTTACGTTTGACTTCCGATACCTTTGAGCCGTTGTAATGTCGAAAAAGTCACATTTACTCAGCGGACGCATTTGTTAAGAGACGCACCGTACACAGAGCTTCGCCATCGGTAAATGTTCGACCAGCTTTCGGCAGGATAAAATATTAGAACACAGCTTTCTGAGCACAGCTAAATTCCAATAAAGCAGCTCAGTTACTCTGAATGAACTATATACGACGAATGACCACCAGCACAAAGGATCAAGACAGAAGAAATCACAACAACGCACGCACTTTGTTTCCTCCGGATCTTTCTTCTGGCGGTCGTTTGGCGTCTGGTTAATTGAGAGTAATTTACTAACTAGCCCAGACAGGAGTTCCGCTCAATTACACCGAGATCGTGAATCTTTACTGTTGCCATCAACCCATTTTGATTTTTATAATTTGTGTACATTCTAGCAGTCGCTTCGGCTTCGAGAATTATCTTGCAGTCAGTGGGGTAACTAGATAGGACGGCGGCCATGGCAAATATATATCCGCGTGCATAGGCGTGCGCAGGCCGTGTTTCCCTTCAGGGGGGGGGGGGGGGCGAAGTCTCGTCGCAGCGCCCCCCCTTCCCTATTAAGTCAATGTATGGGGCAGACTTTGCGCCCCCCCTTCTTAGGTCACTAGGGGGGGCGGCCGCCCCCCTCGTGCGCACGCCTATGTCCGCGCCCCTCATGATGGTAATGATAGTGATTATTATTACTATTATTATTTATGTGCAAAAAGCCATCTGGCAAGCTGTTTTGGGCAAGCGAATGAGCGATTTCTTGATTTATTGTTCACTGCAGTGGGCTAAGGCCGTCTTGCACGTCCACGCATCGCACGGCACACCAGAAGTCCACAAGGTTAGAAAAAAAAAAAATGTGACAGAAGAAATGGACCTTGTCGGTCATTTGTTGTCGTCTCGCTTTACACGAAATATGCGAAATTCGTAAATTACATACAACCATACAAAAGAGAACTACGAAGTAGGCATGCAAACGGTTCTGATCATTTTTGGCTACATCACCATGAAAAGTATTGTTCTAAATTATATACTGCGTACATCAAATCTGTATACTATGTCAACTTTTTTTAATCAGTGCTAATGATGCGTTCAAAAATTCGTTCCGGCAAACCCTGTTGTCGCATATATATTATTGCCTTTTGCGACGCCAGTGCTAATTTTGGTCGGGAACAATGGTTGTCAAAAAAAAAAAAACGCGTTGTTTATATTTGACATATAGCATGACGCACGCGCATTACGAAGTGAGCTGTCGCTCTCCGGTCACACATTTCAGCCGCTGGCTGCACTCTAGACTAGGGGTCTGAAACACGCGGCCCGCGGACCACTCGCGAGTGAACCGCGGCCCCCACATGACTGGCTTCATCGAACGTTTTTTCTTCCCTAATAAGTGCGGTTATGAGCTGCACAGGCATGACTTGTCTAGAGCATTTTTTTTTTCTTGAGGGAACCCCTGCGGTCAACATGTGTTGATACATAACCGTGAAACAAAGCTTTATATATTTCGGAATGGTCGTCCAGATTTTAGTCATTTTGGAGGTAGATTTACATTGTTAGAATCCCGGGGCCAAATCGCTTTCAGAAATGACCCATATATGAGATAAGGCAAATGTATTTCAAATCGCTATGTTTGCCATTTGAAACATTAGTCTTTTTTCGTGTCTGTGTTTTGTGCCCCATCCGGAGTATATATCGACCAGATGACGCTGATACCATCTCACGTAGCCACCATAACCCGTTTACATGAGACATCAAACGCAAAATCTTGAGCTCCATTAGCAGAAAATTAAATGTGATTGTAGCTTACCGCCTCGATGAAGCAGACAGTGAAGTCGATGTTCGTGACCGCCTTCTCCCCCGAGGTAGTGAGGTCATGTTTTACCCACGGTAAAACATGATCTTTTCTGATATAACTCTTCTGCTTGGGCGTCCAATACGCACAGTCTGTTAGCGAAGTTAAAGGTACGCTAA
This sequence comes from Rhipicephalus appendiculatus, assembly GCA_030522465.1. Classification (NCBI taxonomy): domain Eukaryota; kingdom Metazoa; phylum Arthropoda; class Arachnida; order Ixodida; family Ixodidae; genus Rhipicephalus; species Rhipicephalus appendiculatus. The sequence goes on from JALIZH010015641.1 coordinate 7,852, forward strand.
CGAGAAATATGAAGTTGAGGTGGAATGAGCAGGGGCATTGAAGAACGCGCGCAGTTTTAGTTGGGTGTGAAAAGATAAGTTATGGAGATAAAGGGGAGACCGAATATCTCTTACTCAATTTCTCTCGCCCCAGACACAGTGCTGAAGAGATGTCGTCACGAATCTGATTGCTCTCAGCGAATTAGATAGCGCCATCACACGTCACCACGCGTGCAATTGGCGGCTGCTTGGCCGCAGTGCACTGAAGTCGCGGCTTTCATGATTGCCGCGATGGATATGCATGGTTGCAGACTTTGAACCTCGCAGCGAAGATCTGAATATGAAAGCAGGATTGCATTTCAGTGAGTCTGCAGTGAACCCCCGTGCTCTCGCGGCGGCAGGCTGGCAGCAGTTCTTTCTGCGTACGAAGCCTGGCTCCAACCGACGGAAAGCGAAGCGTCGTTTTTGTCGACGGCATGCGAGGCGTCCGATTGCCAAATACTGTTTATGTACACGTGTATCTACTTTTTCGTTTTTATTAATGGCGTTTTCGTTTTGGGAGAACTCGAGAACTCGAAAACAACGTACCGTTATGTATCGGAGCTGCGAGAGCGGCTGGAAGAAACACTACACCTCGCGCCTCAAAACTTGAGGAAGGCAAAAGCCTCACAAAAGAAATATTATGATCGGAAAAGTTGTCGCCGATAACTGAAGGTGGGAGATCGAGCATTGGTATTGCTGCCAACCAAGCAGAACAATCTACTGATACACTGGAAAGGACCTTTCCTCGTGTCGGGCAAGAAAAATGATTTTGACAATTGCATGGATGTTGGCGACACCAGAAAACTTCCACATCAACATGTTGAAATGGTACGAGGAGAAAGGACCGATGGTAACATTTCAAGCGTCGACATTCGTTGTGGTTGAGGAAGAGGAGACTGACAACCCGAGTGAATGTCTGAAGCGAGGGAAAAGACCCGGAACTGAAGCCGTCCGAGAATGGGAAGGCCTGAATGAGCTACAGAGGAAACAAGTAGAGAGCGTGCTGAACAAGCACAAGGATATCTTCTCCGAGACTCCGGGAAGAACAAACTTGATGGAATGTCGACTTGAACTGACGACCTCAGAGCCCATACACACGCCGCAATATTCCTTACCTTTTGCGATGCAGGAGATCATCGAAAAAGAGGTGAAAGATATGCTGGAGCTCGGAGTGATAGAACGATTCCAATCTCCTTATAATTCGCCTCTCATCCTCGTAAAGAAACCTGATAAGACCTATCGGGCCTGCATCGATTTCCGACGTGTAAACAGCGTACTGACATCCGATGCCGAGCCTATTCCTGAGAACAGATGTGATATTTGCCGACTCGAAACTAAAAGGTAGTTTTCAAAGTTGGATTTCACGAAGGGATACTGGCAGATGTCACCTCAACAAAAATCCCGAGAAAAGACCGTTTTTTCGACCAATTCAGGCCACTATCACTTTCTGTACATGCGATTTGGGATAAAGACGGCATCGGCTATTTTTACACGCTTGATGAGGGCTGCGTTGGTTGGAATCACAAATGTCGTCCATTATGTAGATGATATACTCATCGCCACCCACACGTGGGATGAACATCTGGAGACGCTCGAACAACTGTTCAGCAGAATACGGGACAGTGAAACCCCAAAAATGTGAAGTAGGAGAACGCGATATCACCTTTCTTGGGTCATTTCTTAGGAGGTGGGGCGGTTCGTCCTATAGAGAGCGTGGTCGCAAAGATCTTGGAAGCGACAAAAGCTTGAAACCAAGAAGCAAGTGCACTCAATTTTAGCGCTGGCCGGATACTACCGAAACATGAGTCCTCACGACGTTGAGAAGGTCCTACCTTTGGTGGAAATGACCTGACAGTGGGAAAGCAACCGTGTGACGTCGACACCCGAAGAAGAGGCGTCGTTTGAAGCTATCGAAGCGGTACTAGCCTCTGGACCTATTGTTAAGGCGCCAGACCTTGAAAAAGAGTACATAATCCAATCCGACGCGTGAGACATGAGAATAGCAGCCGTTCTCATGCAAGAGCGCGACGATGTTTTACATCCGGTCTCCTATGCTAGTCGACAGCACTGTTCCGCGTGAAACTCGATACTCGGCCATTGAACGAGAATGTTTAGCACTGGTCTGGGCAGTTGAGAAATTTCACATTTACGTTTATGGAACCACTTTTGTCATTCACTCAAACAGACCACCAACTTCTCTCAAATCTCTACGCCGCCACGGTGGTCTACAGGTTATGGCACTCGACTGCTGACCCGAAGGTAGCGGGATCGAATCCCGGCCGCGGAGGCTGCATTTTCGATGGAGGCGAAAATGTTTGAGGCCAGGTGCACTTAGATTTAGATGCACGTTAAAGAACCCCAGGTGGTCAAAATTTGCCGAGCCCTCCACTACTGCGTCTCTCATAATCATATCGTGGTTGTGGGACGTTAAACCCCAGATATTATCATTATCTCACATATCTCTCTCAGGCTAAACACCTTAATAGTAGGGTCCTCCGATAGAGTCTTGTGCTACAGAAGTACTCTTTCAGGGTAGAACAAATAAAGGGATCAGAAAATGTCGGAGCAGACTTTCTGAGCAGAATTCACGACTGAATACTCTATCGGTGACTATTCGTCGTGCAGGTGCGCTTAGAAAGTGACCATGCATGCATGTAGAGACAGTTTGACTTGTTCACCTTCACTCATCGAGCTTCAAGTTTTTTTATAAAAAAAAAACAAAAAAAAAAAACAACTCACTACACTGTCTTGTGATGAGTGTTGTGCAAACAGTGCGGTGTTGTCGGTGTGGTGTTCCCGGTGTGGTGTTCCCGGTGCTGTCTTGTGATGGTGTCGCGAGTGATGCAAATGCGGTGATGGGACGCGACAACGGCACCTACGCAACGGACACATGCATCACAATAAGGATGACGACGTTGGTGGGGCACAGCACGTGGTGAACGGACGAGGGAAATAGAACGAGAGCCAATGAGAAGGTCGCACGGAGACGGTGAAGAAGACGACGACGGGCTGGAACGCGAGGCAGTGAGACCCGGAGAAGCCAGAGGCACACGACGCTGGTGTCAGGGTCCGTGCTCTCGGCGTTACGGAGTCGAGTACGAAGGACCCGACAGCGTCCAAGGGTCTTCGGAACCAGGCACTCGCGGTTCCTACTGCCGGTTGCTTACCCCGACTCGAGTCCAAGGGCCTGCTGCCAGCCTCCATGTGATGTACGTGGTCAAGGAGGTCACCCGCCTGCTGTGCCCTAAAGACGCCTCCGTCAGGACTTCTGAGCCTTCCTGCCTCCTCGCGCGCCCCACAAGGGCCAGCGCCACCAACGACTCCGCCGCCCCAGCCACCACAAGCGACGCAACAACCGGTGACTGTATTAACGCGATAGCGTTAAAGAGCTCGTTTCGCAGAAATTCCGGCGTCGGCGTCGGCGTCGTTGGTTGTGAGCGAAAAATCATCATCTTGTCCGTGACCGAAAAATCGAGAAAGATGCAAATAAAATAAATAATAAAAATTTTCGGGTCCGAGTGAGGATCGAACCCGGGTCGTCTGCGTGGCAAGCAGGTGTTCTACCACACAGCCATGCCTCTGCTTGGATATACTGTGAAAATAACTTCCTCTGTTTGGAAATGTAGTGAAAATAACTTCCATGCTTCGCAAACGCAAGCGTCCTTTATATAGGCGTCGCAATATAACATGTAATATCCCAGGATTATTGCGTGGTACAAGCGTAAATTGCCATCGGGCGTCAGAATATGTGACTATCATAACGATTCCATAGTTTAAAGCCAGCCACCCATTACAAACGGCACACAACCTTACTGCGCGTATTCCCTTAACACCACGTAGTGGGTGCATAGCAAGTTCGAAAACATTTCCCACATTTGCCGCGCATAATTTCTCCTGGTTTAAACCATACTACCCATTACATAGTATGCACTAAGTGATTGAAGTACGCAGTAGGGACGGGATATCGCTATCGCGTTCAACTCTTAAAGGCGAAGCTTAAGGGTCCCCCCAATTTTTTTTCTTTCTTTGGAACTTTCCAAGGAACTTTGATGAGTCTTACTGCACCGGTCGCAACAGCGCTAGCCTAGGCTTAGCTTGACGCTATTTGTTTGGGTTGCTTGCATTTTTCCTTCTTTTTTTCTTTGTGTGATAAAGTTACATTTTTTGTGTGTTTATTTAAAAACGGCTCCTTCCTTTGCCGGTCAGAGGCCTTGCCTCAATTGAAACAAACCACAAAACACTAAACATTAATAACAGGGGTACACATAGTGCAAGACTCACACACATGTCAAACGACGTAAGAATCAAGGTAGTGTACAAAAGCTTTTGACTAGGTTACCCAAGTTGTCAAAATGCAAAACGTGGTACACAATAGTTCTTAATTATACACTGTTAGCTGCAGTACTCCAAAAAGAGAATACGATTATTAAAAGCAACAATATCTGTAGGAAATATATTTGAAATAATGCACGTGGGAGGCAAAAAAAAAAACGTTGCATAAATAGCAACAAACTGAAATCACATTCCACCTGGGCTTGTGTGCAAATGGCAGAACAGATGAGTATGATGCAAAAACCGCGCAAGTTTCACGCAGTTCGCCCTTCACGCCTGCAAGTTTAAACATACTGGCAATCCCTGTTAGAATTATAACAGTAATGTCAACTAGAATACGCCCCCCCCCCCCCCAAAAAAAAAAGCAATAATTAAACAGAATATCTGCAGGAGAGCAACTTCAGTTGATGAATGTGGAAAGCAAAATGATCATGGGAACTGCAACAACCTAAATTGAGCAATTTAGATCAACATACTGGCAATCACCTTTCGGAATATGGCCACATTTGTACGAAAAATGGATACATGTCTGTAAACAGCAAGTATTGAATATCTTGGATAGAACTCCACCAATCACTCAAAGGCTATCTTTGGTGTACTCGATGTGACCTTTCTGGAGCTTGCACACTCTCTCTTAAGTGACAGCATTTGCTGCTTCGCGCAGACCTATACGCTTCTGCTGCCGCAGTGGGTTTCTGTGAAATTCGCTCATTTCATTTTTGCAAAAACAAATGCAAAAAACAATGAACCAAGTTAGCTCTAAACACTCTTACAGTCATGTATGCCGGTTTTCACCACCTTGGGAACAGTCTTTTTGGAGGGCTATTGTTCGTGCGCGGTTGTTTAGTACTGCTTCTATACTGATAGAGAAGAATGCGTCCACTGCTTCCAAGAGAATGAGGGCTGTATCAGAGGGTGTGGTCAAATGCATTTTCTCAGCTATGAAACACTTGAGTTGCAGCAGCCTGCTGCATTATTTCAGCGGTTTCTCTTGCAGAATGGTAGCTGGGAAGACGTTGCAGCTCTTAAATTCAAATTATTGTTTTGCTTGTAGACCACATACCCGCAGACGTATTCAAATGCCTCCACGTCATTATGGCTAAAATATTCTAACATGGGCTGTGTTGGCCAAATGATGGATACTGGCTTCTGGTGTTCTTTTTTGCCCCTGACGTCAAGAAACATTTCTGCCTCTGAAGCAGTATAGCTGCAGTAAAGTTCTTGATGATTCTCGCCGTCGATCACGTAGATCTTGGACGATGACCGGCAGCGACGATGAACTCACACGCAGGCAGCAGTGGAGGTTAGATGGACGGACTCGTTTATAAGAACGGAAAATAATACATACAACTGAGCTTAAGAGATACAAAGATTTAAAGAGGACAAATCTACAGTCTCACTCTTCTACTTGTTCTAGAAGTTAGAGCCCAGACTGTATGAAGTCGCCATTGCCACTAGCCTCACTGATCTATCAGCGTCCTGATTATAGCACAGGCTAGCTTTACGTACATGGTACGGAGCCTCACCGATCTATCAGCAAAGCTGATTAGAGCCCAGACTGTCGTGCCACAATCGTGCAGGTCGATATCTAGCGTAAGGAACAAAGAAAATGGGCGGTGGCCGTACTTTATCCCTCCCTTGACCGCGGCGGCCAATTAGAGAGTAAATATTCGTAGGCCACAGCCCACCTCGCAGGGCCTAAAGGGAAAACCAAAATATCAAGAAAAACGACGGCTTTCCTCCTTCCTCATCCACAAGTGGACACACACAGTGTCAGGAGCGGATGCCACACGTGCGGAATTTATTGCCCAGACATTCCTCTCTTCAGCGGCATCGACAGCCAGCAAAAAGGCACGGCTACGCCAACTCAACGCGAAACGGGGCTACTGGGGTTTTGCCTCTGCAGCGTGTTCTCATCGCAGGCAGATGCCATCAAACAGCGCCGCCTGCGCTCCGGACCCACACAGGGTGGTCTCCCTTGACCGGAAGCGGCGTCTTCCCGGAGTTCGAAAACAAGATCGCCGCAGGCCGTGGCCCAATCCTTACGCCAGAGGGGAGACGGCGGGCAACTGCTCGCGTGGCGCCATCGCAGCCGACACGACTACCCGCGATGCACTCAAACACAGCGGGAGGTGTATGACACAGGTCCCCGCTCCGAAGTCCGACCCCTCTCGGCATTCTGCGACCTCGCGGTTCGCCCCTTGGTGCGAAACCGCTCTCGCCCTGAGCGCGCAACACAAAAGAAAAGCCCAGCGGCCGCCGTCGGCGAGCGAAAAGACTGCCCTCTCCCCTGAAAACGTCAACACGCCGGCCTCCTTAGGGCGCAAAAACATACGCGGCAGTGATGCAGTGATGCCAGTGATGTCAGCACTCTAAATGCTGATTTGAAGTCCCTCGGTTTTGGTGCTGGGTCGCGAGGCCGAATTGTAGAAACGAAATTTTCAAGCGCATCCTGGCTCAAGCGTGAGAAAAGCACGAAGGAAAAGCCAATGTTCCCCAGCCAGCAGTTCCTTTTAAATGGCAAGAGCAGCTCCCGTAGACAGCAGCATTTGTGCCTGTATAGGCTTTCACGTCCCAACATTATGACCAAGCGATACGGTTCTGATGAGGCCCATAAAGCCTTCTAGACACCTACGCCCATTTTCACTCTTGTGCATCAATGCTTTCTTCTTTATTCTTAAGGTCATCATAGCGAACTACTCGTGGACCTTCTGTAGAAACCAAGCAGTTGTTTGTGCTTCTTTGTCTAAGTTTCCCTTCCCAATGTGATACTGAAGTGTAGCAGCAGTGTGATGATGGAAAAGCGTATATGCTGGGCCAACCTTCATTTTGTCAAAATGACCAGGACTGAGACATGCTACTATGCCCGTGGCGTCACCTTGAATTCCGCATGATCCTCTACCTCAATGAGCTCTTCAATATGTTGAATGGACACTTCAGTGGTTGGAAGGTTATTACCTTACACATGATCATCTGGAAAATAAATCTTATGCCTCCTTGTTAAATGACTTCTCAGGTTTTTCAATAGCGGGCGGGGGACATCCGCTAAGAAGTACAAGTGGCGTGTAGAGTCCTGAGGTTGCAAAATGTAAGCGTTCGTTGGAACTTGCTTTCCAGATGGCAATTGGAAGCACCGCCATACCACCCGGTTGCAAGGGCCCATGTCGTATATAACAGCGTGGACTTTAATCCCTACCTGTTCAGATGTACCAATGATGTCTACAATCAGTTCATTTATCGCGGCAGCATGGGAGCTGCTCTCTGTCAACTCATCAGCAACAGTCGGTTTCCGCCGTGTCGGCAAATCACCAAGCATAAAGACGACTCCATGCGTTGCGAGAGCGTTGTCGCAGGTACTGCCTTTAGTACGTGGCACAGTTGGTGTTCCCATTATACGACTCGTCGTGGTGTCAAAATTCATTGCTTTACTGAGCTGAATCTCCTCGAGCATGAGCACGGCATGCCTCTCCGGCTCAGAAAGAACATTTATCTGCAAAATAAAATCAACATTTAGAATGCCTATTTATAGGCACGGAAAAAAAAACTGAATTTGTGCATTTACAGAATTGTTTATATGGGTGGATAGTGGTTTCAAACAAAGTTAAAGGATTTCCACAGACTTAGGTCCCCGTCAAGTCCGCAAAACCACCTAGCTGGTGGCTGGCAACTGAAAGCTACTTAAGGCGACTGATATTCACACCAGCAAACGTGCGACCAGCTCATCCCCACAATGAAATGTCTCATAAGTGCTGATATTTATGTCTGCTCGCAGTACCACGTAAAATAAGTATCAGCAAGTACGGTTGATCTGTTCCTGAGCATCCAATGAATCAGAATCTCTGCGACTGCTGTTGTGCTAAGAATAATTAACTGTGAACAATTGACACAAAACGGTGACTTGTGAAGCAAAGGAACAGCTGCACGACCAAATCGTGTTGCTAGTGAAAGTCTTTATTTATTTATTTATTCATCACAGTACCCTCAGCGCCATAAGGCATTACAATGTGGGGTTACACAGTATATAATTGGTAATAATCACATATTTGCAGGTAGTATTTGCAATTAAAAATATAAAAAAAATGAAAAAGAAGAAACAAAAGTAACCACTATTAGACACCAAACTCAATATTCTTGAAGGCAACAAAGTCATATAGCATTGCAACAAGAGCTAGAAGGCAGTGTCAGAGCTGACGGAGGCAACATCGTTTGTTAGGCGATTCCATTCCGAAATCGTACTTGGAAAAAATCTATTCGTTAACGACTCAGTTTTGCACTTGTAATGTCTAACCATGTTTGAATGGTCGATTCGTGTTGAGATGTAGTGTGATGATGATGATTAGTGGGGTTTTGTGGCGCAAGGGCCATGGGTGGCCAAAGAGCGCCATGTCTTTGATGTGGTGTTAGCGATGGCCAATGATTATGATGATAGGGTGTATTACGGTTGTATAGAGACCTAAAATCACGCGCTATATAGAAGCGTGAAAAGCTGTGTATAGAGTATAAAATTATGGCGGCGATACGTGATGTGATCTATGGGTGGGGAATGAATTGCAAGTGAGTATGATATCTACAAGTGAAAGACATGAATATAGCATGAATGCCTCCTCAAGGCCTTTGAGGCCAAAAGAAGGGAGGCAGGTGCCTCTTTACTATAGCTGCCGCAGCAAAAACCTCTTTTCAGAGGTTGTGCTACAGATTGCCAGGGTATATAACCTGAAAGCTATTAATTTCTTTTAAAAATGCCAACACAGATTCATGTTTAAAAAGCGGTTCGCTGCCTATGAGCATAGATGGATGTAGTGGTATTTGCTCTAGGAATGCTAATGGGAAGTACTTTTTTCTGATATGATCTAAATGAGTGCATTGAATAAGTATGTGCAGGACAGTGAGTGGTTCACGACATTTATCACACAGAGGTGGGTCACCACCGGACAAAAGGTATGAGTGTGTGCTGTGTGTATGTCCTGTTCTTAATCTGGTGAGTGTTACTTCTGTGTGGCTTGACTTCCATACTGGCGGCGAGTTCTCGAGATGTGGTTTGATGAGATGAAGTTTATTTTGTGTTTGCGTGTCCCATAGCCATCGCCAATAATCCCTGAGCTTTCGTTTGAGAAAGGGTTTGAGGTCAAGTGTAGGAACAGCTATGGATGTATCGACGGCAGCGTTTATATGGGCGGAGGCGGCTAGCTGGTCTGCCAACACGTTTCCTTGGATCTCGCGGTGCCCTGGCACCCAGCACACGACAACCTTACGTTTGAGAGCGTATATTGTGCATAAGAGGGAGTAAAGCGACACAAGAACAGGATTTTTATGTTTTTTTCAGGGTTTTCAAAGCTATTACGACACTCAGAGAATCCGCGTATATAACCGCGCGTTGTAGTTTTAATTCATTAATATGTTTGACGGCCAGAAATATCGCGTGAGCTTCTGCTGTAAAGATGCTCGTTTCGGGGTGAAGGATGCCGGAGTCCGAAAATGATGGACCTACAGCTGCATATAACACACCTGTGTGAGACTTTGAAGCATCCGTAAAGAATTCAGGACAGGTGTATATGTGCTGCAGTTCGAGAAAGTGTGTACGTATATGTGCAATAGGCGCATGTTTCGTTACTTCTAGAATAGATACATCGCAGTCAATGAGCTGCCACTGCCACGGCGGGAGTTCTGCGGCAGGAGCCATCAGACGGTGGTCAAGAAGTGGCACACACGTTTCCTCAGCGAGGACCCTCACACGAAGCGAGTTGGGCTGTCGAAACGAAGGACGGTTCTCAAAAAGGGCAGAACAAGACAAATCACTGATTGTGGAGTGAGAGCGGTGTTCTTCGTCTGCGTTCATCCTGGGATAATATTGTCACGTGGTCGTAACGTCGACGAAGGCAGAAGTCGGTAGGTCCAAAATGAAACTGTTTATTAGGCCGAACTTGTGGCCGGCAAACAGAAAGTCAGATTACAGCAATACACACTGCACTGATAGCGGCGAACAGAGCGTCGGCCGTCGATCAACTGATCATCGTTGGAGCGCGCCGCCTTTTATAAATCACGCGTCGAACATTCTAGCCTTATCAATGGTCGTCGCGCAAGCTCTGGAATAATCTTGAGTGTTCGGGTGCTGTGCGAAATGTTAACAGAACGTTCTACAACGAACGTGAAGCTTCTCGAACACTCAGGCGCGATCTGCGCCGAGAATTGCTCACGGTCTTTGTCGGTTTAAACAGGGCACATCAAAATAACACGCGTGGCAATGCCCCCCCTCTGAAAAAGCATCGCCCCGATGCTTAAAACACAACATGTAACAATAAATAACAACAATAAAGCAAGAAAAAAAACTTGAGTCCGCAGGTCCCTTAACGCGCATGGAACGGTTTAAGGCGCACCACATGCACGACCTCGGGACGTGCCAGACGTCGCTGAGAGTTCGAGATGCCATCCGGGAAACCTCGTAGTCGAGGGCGCCGAGACGTCGAAGCACCCTATACGGTCCGAAGTATCGTCGCAGAAGTTCTTCACTCAGTCCACGTCGTCGTATCGGTGTCCAGACCCAGACACGGTCACCCGACTGGTATTCTGCATGTCGTCGTCGAAGGTTGTAGGGATGGTTGTCAGTGTTTTGTTGGCACTGGATGCGTAGACAGGCTAGTTGCCGGGCTTCTTCGGCGCGCTGGAGGTACACGGCGACGTCGATGTTTTCCTCATCGGTGACGTTGGGTAACATGGCATCGAGCGTCGTTGCCGGGCTCCTTCCGTAGACCAACTTGTATGGCGTCATCTGCGTCGGTTCTTGGACGGCCGTATTGTATGCGAAGGTCACGTACGGAAGGATTGCATCCCACGTCCTGTGCTCGACGTCGACGTACATGGCCAGCATGTCGGCGATGGTCTTGTTGAGACGCTCGGTGAGGCCATTGTTCTGTGGGTGGTAGGCGGTGGTCCGGCGATGGCTTGTGTGGCTGTACCTCAAGATCGCTTGAGTTAACTCCGCTGTAAACGCCGTGCCTCTGTCTGTAATGAGGACCTCTGGGGCGCCATGACGCAGGACGATGCCCTCAACGAAGAACTTTGCTACCTCGGCGGCGCTGCCTTTGGGTAGGGCCCTTGTTTCGGCGTAGCGGGTGAGATAGTCGGTAGCTACGACGATCCACTTGTTTCCGACAGCCGACGTCGGGAACGACCCCAGCTAGTCCATGCCGATTTGCTGGAACGGTCGGCGAGGTGGCTCGATGGGCTGCAAAAGTCCCGCTGGCCTTGTCGGCGGTGTCTTGCGTCGCTGACAGTCCCGGCATGTCCTCACGTAACGTGTGACGTCGGCGGTAAGGCGGGGCCAGAAGTACCTTGTATTCTCGCGAGCTTGCGGGAAAAACCGAGGTGGCCAGCCGTCGGGTCGTCGTGCAGGGCTTGCAGAATTTCTGGTCGCAGTGCCGAAGGTACAACGATAAGGTAGCTGGCTCGGGCCGGAGAGAAGTTCTTCTCTACGAGGATGTTGTTTTTCAAGAAAAACAATGCCAATCCTCGTCTGAATACTTTCGGGACAATGATGGTCCTGCCCTCCAGGTATTCCACTAGATCCCTCAGTTCCGGGTCGGCTCGCTGTCTATCGGCGAAGTCGTCGGCACTTACGGCTCCAAAGAAGCTGTCATCATCCTGGTCGTCAGGCGGTGGTGGGTCGACGGGGGCACGAGAGAGGCAGTCGGCGTCAAAGTGTTTCCTTCCGGACTTGTACACGATGGTAATGTCGAATTCTTGAAGTCTTAGGCTCCACCGTGCGAGGCGACCTGAAGGGTCCTTCAAGTTAGCTAGCCAACACAAGGCGTGGTGGTCGCTCACAACTTTGAAAGGCCTGCCGTAGAGGTAGGGGCGAAACTTGGATGTTGCCCAGATGATGGCAAGGAACTCCTTTTCCGTTGTAGAATAGTTGGCTTCCGCCTTGGATAGCGACCGGCTAGCATAACTGATGATCCTTTCCAGTCCGTCAGACCTCTGCACAAGCACTACACCGACTCCAGCACTGCTTGCGTCGGTGTGTACTTCTGTTTCGGCGTATTCGTCGAAATGCGCAAGTATTGGTGGCGTCTGTAGGCGTCGTTTAAGTTCTTGAAATGCTTCGACTTGCGCAGTTTCCCACTTGAATTCCACGTCGGCTTTCGTGAGGTGAGTTAGCGGCTCGGTGATACGTGAAAATTCCTTGACGAAGCGTCTGTAGTAGGCGCACAAACCGAGAAATCGGCGCACGACCTTTTTGTCAGTTGGCGGCGGGAAGGCGGCGACAGCAGCTGTTTTTCGCGGGTCCGGGCGAATTCCAGACTTGGTGATAACGTGGCCCAAGAACAAGAGCTCCTCGTACGCGAAGCGGCACTTCTCTGGCTTCAGGGTGAGTCCGGAATTCTTGATTCCTTGAAGTACCGCTTCAAGGCGCCGGAGGTGTTCGTCGAAGTTTGAGGCAAACACAACGACGTCGTCCAAGTACACGAGGCACGTCTGCCACTTCAAGCCGGCCAATACCGTATCCATAACGCGTTGGAATGTCGCAGGAGCCGAGCGAAGGCCCAAAAGCATGACCTTGAACTCGAACAGGCCATCTGGTGTTATAAAAGCAGTTTTTCTCGGTCTCTCTCGTCGACTTCGATTTGCCAGTAGCCGGTCTTGAGGTCCATCGATGAAAAGTACTTCGCGTTGTGGAGTCGATCCAGGGTGTCGTCTATCCGTGGGAGAGGGTACACGTCTTTCTTTGTAATCTTGTTCAGGCGACGATAATCGACGCAGAAACGAAGGGTTCCGTCCTTCTTCTTCACTAACACCACGGGTGACGCCCACGGACTTTTGGACGGCTGAATGATGTCGTCGCGTAGCATTTCGTCAACTTGTTTTTTCACGGCCTCGCGTTCTCGCGTCGACACTCTGTACGGACTCTGACGGACTGGTCGGGCACTTTCTTCTGTTATGATGCGATGTTTCGCGACTGGGGTATGTCGAATTCTTGACGACGCCGAGAAGCAGTCCTTGAATTGCAGGAGCAGTGCTTTGAGCTCGTCTTGTTTGGTCTTCGGAAGGCTCGGGTTGACGTCGAATTCTGGTTCGGGACCACGATTCATCGAAGCAGGTTCAGCAGCATCGAAGAAGGCGAAAGCGTTGCTGGCGGCCACGCATTCGTCGATGTAGGCGACCGTCGTACCAATGTTGAGGTGCCTATATTCGTGGCTGAAGTTTGTCAGCACTACCTTTGCTTTACCGTCACGCAGCTCAGCTATACCTCTTGAGACGCAAATTTGACGGTTCAGGAGTAGGTGTTGATCGCCCTCGATGACGCCTTCAAGGTTCGCGGGTTTTTCGGTATCGACGGAAATAATGACGCTGGAGAGCGGAGACACAGTCACCTGCACTTCTATCACATTCAACGCGTGGTTCCCTGGCGTCGCGTCGGGCGGGAGCGCTTTTTCTGAGGTTAGTGTTATCAACTCAGACCTCAGGTCGATGACGGCGCCGTGGTCACTTAGGAAGTCCATTCCAAGTATCACATCCCTGGAGCAGTGTTGTAAGGATTACAAAGCACGCAGGATAAGTCCGGTTATTGATGGTGACTCCCTGCCGTGCAGACTCCAATTGGCGTTATCAGGTGGCCTCCAGCTGTCCGGATTTCGGGTCCACTCCACGCGGTCTTTACTTTCTTCATCTTGCCGGTGAATGACCCACTGACGACGGAATAGTCGGCCCCAGTGTCGACGAGAGCGAGACGTGGTGGCCGTCGATGAGAACGTCGAGGTCGCTAGTCCGTCGCCTTGCGTTCCGGTTATGTCGCGGCGTCGGATCACGGCTGCGTCGATTTGTTGCACTGCTTCCATGCTGCGTCGTCAGGTCTTCCTCGATCCGCGTCGTTTCGTCAGCACGGCTCTGTCTGCTTCGCGTCGTGTTCAGCAGGTTTCGTCGCGGCAGCGTCGTCGGCGTCGGCGGAGGATCTTCGGTAGTTCGACGTACAGCAACCGCACCTCCATCGGTTGCTGCCGATGAGGTGCGGTTGTTAGTTTTCCGGGTAAGGGCTCGGAGATCGGCCCCGAGCCGGGCTGGTGTACTGCCTACGAAGCGATGGGGTGTAGCGGCCTGGCGATGGCGAACGGGAGGGTCATCGGGGTGTCCACTGCCCTCCTGCGAGGTAGTCGGCAATGTCTTGTGGTCGTTCACCCCGCTGTGGACGAGGCGCGTTGACGGCGAAACCGCCTAGCCCCATCTGTCGGTACTGGCAACGGCGGTAGGTGTGGCCGGCCTCGCCGCAGTGGTAGCAGAGTGGACGGTGGTCAGGGGCGCGCCAAGCGTCGGTCTTCCTCGGAAGACCGACGTTTGGCGCGCTTGTCATCGTCGTGGCGCAACTTGTCATCGTCGGTCCAATTATTGAAAAGGCCGACGCGGTCGAACTTTTCGAGCCAGCTCTCCGGGTCTTCGAGTGATGAGGCCCGGAAGGTGGGTGGCTCCCTGGGTTGATGTAGCCGGATCGGCGTAGGGGCCACTGGGGCGGTCATCGTTCCGGTCGAGGTCGATGTCGTGGTCTTGGGCTGCCTGGTGGTTTCGGGAAGTGGCCCGTACTCTGGCTGGAGTCCCTTCTGCCTGCGGCTAGTTCGAGGATCGGGGCGTTCTTTGGCGTCGGCTTCTTCGTGGCTTGGGCCCGGGTCAGTGCTCCGTGGGGGGCGTCCGGATCATGAAAGAAGCAGCACCTCCACCAGATTTCACGTGGTCGTGAAAACGTAGCGGGAGCGTTGCATAAGCCAAAGGGCATTGCTTTAAACTGGAAAAGTCCGTCCGGTGTAACAAATGCGGTATTTTCACGGTCTAGGTCGTCGACAGAAATCTGCCAGTATCCCGACCTCAGGTCGATAGAGGAGAAGTAGGCAGTCGAGGGCATCATCAATCCGTGGCAGTGGGTGGACGTCCTTGCGCGTGACCTTGTTTAAATGACGGTAGTCGACGCAGAAGCGCCAGCTGCCATCTTTCTTTTTTACTAGGACGACTGGTGAGGCCCATGGACTGCAGGATGGTTCAATGACGTCTTTCGTCAGCATTTTATCAACTTCACGCTGGATGACCTGTCGCTCTGCATGGGACACGCGATAAGGACGTCGTCGGATTGGGCTGGCGTCTCCAGTGTTGATCTTGTGAGTGACAACTGACGTCTGACCTAAAGGGCGGTCCCCGCCCTTTAGATCAGACGTCAGTTTTCCCGGAAGGATACCAAGATACGCCGGATATCGGCTGCCTGTGCTGGAACGAGGTCTGGTGCGATCATCTTCTCTATGTCGGCATTGGTGGGGCTCTGTGAAGAGGATGCAGCAGCGGGCAAAGGAGCGTCTGCAATGAATGCAGAAACAGAATGTTCATTGATGGAAGAGACGTTGGCTAGAGTCATGCCATCTGGAATAACTTGCGCGCACCAGCTGAAGTTCAGTATCGGTAGCGACGCCAGACTATGCGTAACCGTCAAAAGTGTATGAGGAACGGCAACATTTCTGGCCAAGAAAACGTCAACAATCGGTGCCAACATATAATCGACGTCGGTATAGGAGGAAAAGACCTCAAGGTCACATACGTAACGGCTTGAAGCGCTAGGCGGACGTATTCCACAGAACACAAGCGTGGTTGAGGTATGGTTGGAGCGTCATAGTAATAGGGTAGGTCAAGCTGAAGTAAGCCGGTTCCACAGTCAATGAGGGCAGAGTGCGCGGAAAGAAAGTCCATGCCGAGGATGAGTTCATGGGAGCACCTCTCGAGCACGGCAAATAGTACAGTTGTGGAGCGGTCAGCAACACTAATGCGTGCGGAGCACATCCCAAGTACAGGAAACGTGCCACCGTCGGCGACGTGGATGAGCGGCACCGTGGGGGGGGTGTTAAAACCTTCTTAAGGCGGTGACGAAGTACCTAGTTCATAACCGATATGTGGGCCCCTGTGTCCACAAGGGCAACAACAAGTGCGTCGTCCACTTTAACGTCAATAAGGTTGCGTCGTGTCGGCAGTGTGGTCAGAGGATTTGGCGGGCAAGTCGTCGATGCAGCATCACCTCTGGGAGCTGCATCGTCTAGTTTTCCCGCACCAGGTGTGCATTCGGCGAAGGAGGACGGCGAAAATGGGGGGGGGGGGGGGGGAGGGGCGTGATGACAGGCGACGAGACAGCGATGAGCGGGACTGGTGGCCATGAGGGGATGGTGACCGACGATATGGCGTCGAAGAAACGTCACCACCGGTTGACGGAGGCGACTCGCGGTGAGGTTCAAATTGACCATCATCTGCCTCTGTGCGACGGTTGTACCCGTAGGAAGGTTGACGCCAATACCACCTGCTGTTGCAATAGCGGGCCACGTGACCAATAGGACGGCAGATGAAGCAAATGGGCCGGTCATCAGCAGTTCTCCACTCGGCGGGATTGCGAGGGCGCACTGGGTGCATATTTTAAATGAAAACAACAAATTAAAAACAACAAATGGCGCAAAACAGAACCTTGCACAACTCCAGACATCACTTCACTCTCGTGAGAGCTTGCGCTGTTAGTAATAACTATCTGACTAGATGCAGTTAAGTATTGTCTGATCCAAGCGATAACTGATGTGCTTATCTATACTATTCTAGCTTTTCAATCAACCGGGAGTGGAGAACGAGGTCAAAAGCTTTCTTGAAATCTATGAAGACCGCGTCTACTACGAATCTACTGTCCAGAACGCTTGATAGTTCGTGTACTAGTTCTGTTGGCTGCGTGACACAAAAGTGACCGCTACACTACCATGCTGTTGAGGGATCAGTAATGAGTGTGCAGTTAGCTGTATCATGATGTCAGTGAACAGAACATGTTCAAATAATTTACATACTTCGCCAGTAAGCCTTAAGGTACAAGGGTGACATTCACATAAAGTAAAACACACTAAGGTTACCTTAATCTTTAAGGTGTCGAACATTTCAATCAGGATTCCAGGAGCGAACTTAAATGATTCAACCATTCTTTGAATTATGCGTTCAGTGGAAGAGGGCGTGCAAATTCTCGAACAATGCTATACCCTCGAGAGCAGCAAGAAAGTCTCAACTTCGAAGCTTTTACTAGTGTTTTATCTTGCCATGCTGTGCCTCGCACTGTAGACTTATGAAGGCTTTGCGGATGGTCTTCATTGAAGTATTTGTCGATACCTGCACACCATAAAATTTGTCCAAAATTCTACTTCATTTATTTTCCTTGGGTCACTTCAGAAAAAGTTTCCTTTCGTTAAAATCCAGCGCATCAACAAATAGTCAAATTTTTATGCGATTTCACTGACACCAGTTCGCGAAAACAGAAGACCACAACGAGCACACATAAAATTTCCAAATGCCTTCTTGTCTTAAGTTTATGTAAAATCATTGTTTAGGACAAAACCTTAGTTGGACCCACATGATGAATAGATGAACACACAGTTTATATGGTTAGCTTCCATTAGAATTAAAAATAATTGGTAAGACAACCAAACCACATCTTCCTGCATTAATCAGCACAGTTTTGAAACCCATGTTATGCATGCTTGTAACAGTGACCTGACAACTATGTAGGTCAACAACGTTACTTGTTGGGCGAGTTGGAACAAGTCAGTCATAATGGGGTTTAGCGCAAACACTAGACAAGAGACAAGCGCTCTCTCACTTGTCTCTTGTCTAGTCTACGTCCTCTCGCTTGTCACTTGTCTAGTGTTTGCGCTAAACCTCATTATTACTAATTATGAGGGGCTTAAAGGCCGCTCCCGGAGTTTACGCTCAAAATTTGCTGTGTGTTCAGCGTAGGCGTGGATTTTTTCAAAAAATGTTCAGCCAAACAGACTTCGCTTCAAGTCCGAGCCCCTCTGCACAGTACTCCAGTGCTCAGTCGACAGAGCCACCCTAGGACACACAAGACGAATGAAAAATTTTAGATGGTCAGATGAGAAAACATAATTGGAACAAATGATAAAAAAAACAATAAAAAATACACGCAGAACCTCCCACCGGACTTTCTAAGCACTTTGTTAAGGCTTAAGCACTTTGTTAAGTACAATGGCGAGAAGTGTTGCAAACTAATTTTAAAACAGAAGCGCGGGGTCAACACCGAAATGTTAAACGAGATGGGCAGGTGAGCAGTGCAGTTTTTGTTCATGATGGCGTCGGGTATAGCGCACTTGTAGCCCTCTTCTCCGTTCTTTCAGATTCTCTTCTCATAATACTAAAACGAACAAACCTGGAACATGGTTATGACGGTCCGAAACACTACACAAGAATCATAGAGAACATCACAAAGTGCGACAATTACCTATATGTAGGTTCGCATTCTCGCTCTCCAAAGACTTTGCTCTCTTCTGATATGCAGCAAGCTTTTGTTTAAGATTCTCAATTTCTTCCTGCATGTTCTCCACAGTGAAAGAGCGAAGATCGCCTGAAATGCAAAATGACAACGTTCGATCCCAGTTTATTTTAAAAATTACACGGATAGGACTAGCATGCCCCGAATGTACATTGTCGATATGACAAACCATATAGCACTGATCTTGTGAACATGGCACTGCAGATGGAACAGGCACAGTTATGTCTCGTAGAATACTGAGCCGCATCCTCTTTGTAGGTGGTTCACCGCTACACAGACCTGTATCAGTATAAGAGTTGTATAGGAAAAACAAAAGGCCTTGCACAATCCGAGAAATGTGTAGAACATGTGTAATGCAATGCTAGAAAGTGTGAAAAATCCTTGCACAGCAAACGTTGCTTGAGTTAACGTTGCGACAAATGAACATGCCTTCATCAAGGTCACTAGCTATTAACTTACCTTACCCGCCACGGTGGCCTAGTGGTTATGGCGCTCATCTGCTGACCCGAAGGTCGCGGGATCGAATCCCGGCCGCGGCGGCTGCATTTTCGATGGAGGCGAAAATCTTTGAGGCCCGTGTGCTTAAATTTAGGTGCACGTTAAAGAACACCAGGTGGTCTAAATTTCCGGAGCCCTCCACTACGGCGTCTCTCATAGTCATATCGTGGTTTTGGGACGTTAAACCCCAGATATTATTATTAATTAACTTACCTTCCTGCTTGGAGAAACGCTAGGGAGACCACCCGTCTTCAAGGAAGTACACACGACATAGAGTGCTTCCCAGGCAAATAATTAACATATGGAAACTAATCCACAGTGGTCTTGTGACTATTTTTTTAGTTGCTAAACTTTTACGTTGATTTTGACAACTTTTTTCATGGCGGTTTTCGATGGAGGCGAAAATGCTCGAGGCCCGTGCACTTAGATTTAGGTGTACGTTAAAGAGCGCCAAGTGTTCGAAATTTCCGGAGCTCTCCACTACGGAGTCTCTCATAATCATATCGTGGCTTTGGGACCCCATCAGTTTTTTTTTTCAAGTCGGAGCATAGTAGAGTGATGTATAATATAGCTCTATTTACACAGATATGTGTTTGAACGAACTTTCACTTGTATCAGTTACTGAATTTTCCTATCTCAGAGATGAGAAAATATTGCAAGAAAAATTCTGCCATAAGTTAAAAATAATTTATTTTTAATTCAATAACTAAATTTCGCACTGTGCTTTGTGCCTTTCCCCCACCCTCGGACCCTCGGTCAGTATGTACCACATTTTGCTAGTAGGAAGGTAGGCACCCCAACGAAGACACCTCCACTTGTAGAAACATTGGCTCCTGCGACATTGTTCAAAGATTTTTCATCGCTTCAAGCCTCCATCTTTTCCTGGACATGGTACAAGAGAGGAAAAAGCGGCAGCTCTCCTCAGGTAAAGCAAGGAAACAGTTGTCTGCAAACGAGCCATTTAGCTTGTCAGTGTGGTTGATGTGTGGATTTAGCAAAGAAAACATTTGTATCTACCTGTTCTGGAGGATGAACGGATGGTATTGTTTGTGTACTCTTGTATGCACACACCATAGTCTCCCTGGATGGTCCAAGGATCAGATTCTGCACATTTTTATCAGCATCTTCTTGCTGCAGGCCTTCGGCACGTGTTCTACCAACTGCCTATTTGGTAACAAAACTACGAAATGCGAATATTGTGATAATTCATGGTTATTGGACAGAAGAAGAAACAGATGTATGAAGTCTTATAGGTTTATGGAGAGGGGGTTATGGGCAACGATAATAATAATAATATCTGGGGTTTTACGTCCCAAAACCACGAAATGATTATGAGAGACGCCGTAGTGGAGGGCTCCGGAAATTTTGACCATCTGGTGTTCTTTAACGTGCACTGACATCGTACAGTACACGGGCCTCTACCATTTCGCCTCCATCGAAATGTGACCTGCCCCGGCCGGGATCGAACCCGCGACCTTCGGGTCAGCAGCCGAGCACCGTAGCCACTGTTCCACCGAGGCGGACATGGGCAACGATAGCCTCATGGCCTACACGATGGACCCAGTTGATCAATGAACACAAGCACGTCAGGGACACTGCTTCAAACTTTGCTAAGCAAACAACACTTCAACACAAGGAGCTGTTGCAGTTACTTCATCTCAGAACAACACAATGGGGCCTGGTACTTGACCTCTCACAAAGTAAACTGCAAATCTTTACACACACTCACCATCAATGACTGGCACAGCTGTGGTTGATAGGTGCAAGGGCATCGTTTCTGGACATTGTTGCGGCTGTCCCTGGATATGCCGTAAATGAAAGAAACATGGACATGGTGCTATCTTTATTGAGACAGCTTCGATAACTACACTCCTAACTCATTGGCAGAGAGTGGCTCAGTTGCTGCGCTCGGCTTGTAACGTGTTCCCAGCAAAAAATGCCACTATAGCCACATGCCCAGTAAACCACGAATGTCCATGGTACGTAGCGGT
>JALIZH010015642.1:0-41381 GCA_030522465.1 Rhipicephalus appendiculatus
GACAGAGGGGCCTTTATTACACCATCAAGAAATGTTTCAATAATGCCCTCATGGCAAGTGTGTCCTTTTACATTTTTTTTGCATCACCGGTACAAAGCTTTCATGTGGTTCAGATATATATGCCGATTATGCAAGTATGTCTGTGTAGCCCAGAAGTTAAGACACTCCCCTTCGAAGCGTGGGGCCTGGGTTGAAACACCAGTGCCGGCAAGAAAAACCTATTAAGGCGAAGGCCTTTAATGTCTCATGCTCACGTCCGTCCGGTGTCCGTCCGTCCGGTGTCCGTCCGGCGTCCGTCCGTCCGTCCGTCTGGTGTCCGTCCGGTGGTGATGGTGTGCGTCCTGACCACCCTTACTGCGCATGCGCAAACCCTTCCCACGCACCTCCTCTCCTACGCTCCCCCCTCTCTCTCCTCTAGGTATCCCTCCCGCCCGCGGCATTTACACACCCATTGCGCATGCGCATCCCCTCCCCCCCTCTCTCTCCTACGCTCCCACCTCTCTCCTCTAGGCATCCCTTCCGCGCCGTCCACACCCTCACTGCGCATCCGCGTCCCCTCCCCCATCTCTCCTCTAGCCATCCCTCTCCGCGGCAACCACAATCCCACTGCGCATGCGCGTCCCCCCCCCCTCTCTCTGTTCTAGGCATCCCTACCGCGGCGTCTACACCCCCGATGCGCATGCGCGTCCCCTCCCCCCTCTCTCCTCTCCTACGCTCCCCCTCTCTCGCCTCGCAACGCCGACGCAGGCAGCGTCTGCTAGCGAGTTTCTTGATTGAAAAAAAACCGACTGCTCACGCTGCACAACCGTTCACTGGCCACCCCGTATATATAGGCACTGGATTTTGACCTGCATTGTAGTGCCGGTGGGAGATTTCTCCTGTGCGTTGTCGAACGATTAAAATTCGCAGCGTGCGCGTTAACTAAAAGCGGACTGCGGGTCTCTGCGTCCAGTCCGAGTCTTCTATCTCACATTGCCCATTAGCAGCGATTAGCATGTTCCAGTAGGAAACACCGGTCCATCACTGCGTGATTGCGCTTCCCTAGATTTCTCTCCTGCGCAACGCCGCGATGAGCGCCAGCGTCAACGCCGCCGCCAGCGTTAGCGCCCGCTGCTTCGCATCTACACATGGTTCCCTTTAGCGGGAGATGGTGTAGTTTTAAGGCGAAAACCTTTACTGTCTCATGCTCACGTCCGCCCGGTGTCCGTCCGGTGTCCGTCCGTCCGTCCGTCCATCCGAGCTCTGGCACGGAGCCAGGTGGCCGCCGGGGTGCGCAAACGGACGGTGGTTGCGTCGGACTCGACAGCGCCCGCGCTTTGCTTTCGTAGCGTCGCTGTGCCCAGCCTTTGCAATCATTCTGACCGACGCCGTCTCAATGGACACAGGCGTTCACGGAATACACTTTCGAATTTACAAAGGGTCCGTCAATTCAAGCGCTGGAACGCGGATGGCGTTTGCACTATGCGCAAAGCGCGAGAAAATACTAACGCATGCGAACGGAGGAAGATTAGTCTCGTGTCTCGCCGCGATTCGCGGTAAAAAATTAAAAAAGAAAACACGCACACATTCGGTTTGTGTGTTATCCCAGTGAGAGTGTAAAAGAAAAAAGACATGGCATAGTCACTAGAATGGCCACACGCTTTCGCCAAACACACTTTGGAATGTACAAAGTGTCCTTCAATTTTTTTTTTGCTTTGTACGTTAGTTATTAACACGAAAATGTTTTATGCAGGGGTACACCGAGACTTTAGTCACGTATTTTTGCCACACAAATAACGTCGAAAAAATATACTTGGTGAGATATACTTGGAGAGGCAAAGAAAAATTTGAATAGAAAAGTTCCATCAACGCATCGAAACAACGACCACTTGGTCCGTGACAGCAGATGCCGGGCATACTACCCACTGCGCCACTGTCACATACGCTCGAGGTTCTACAAACGCGCCGTTTATATTTCACACGTTCCTCTTAAAGAGATCTGGTCGGAGTGCTGGTGTCGCCGTCTGGGAGCGGTAAAGTGAAGTAATGCATCATGAGCATGTCCTACGCGATTAGCTCCTGCAACGCATCGTTGATACGAGTCCATCCAATTCAGCGCGTTTCCATTAAGAGAAGTGCAATTATTTTCAACGCCTTAACACAACGGGAGGTGGCGACCTTAGCCCAAACATAGGCGTTGATTGTAGCATTCATTCATATTAAAAATTGAAGGACGGTTTGTAAATTCCAAAGTGTGTTCGGCCAAAGCCTGTGCCCATTGATACGGGGTCGGTCAGAATGGAACGCGATGCGCGCGTCTACCTTCTTGCATAAGTGGGCGGATTGTGGCAGGGCTACAGGGAAGACACGTGCGCGTGGGAGCCATGCGACTAACTCGACTGCTGCACCGACAAGTCTGACGAAGGAGCGTTGCCGTGCGCGCCGCTGTGCCATCACGTGATTGATGAGAGAGTGTAACGGGGAGAGGCCACAGGTTGCACCGTTCCAGGGCACGGACAGACGGAAGAACGCGAGTATGAGCCATTAACCCTTTCAGTCCCGAATTAAATATTTTCAATGTAAGCAACTAGCTCTTACATTTTTAGATGAGCATGATCGTGGTAGTCCTAAAAAACTGAAAAACTATTCGCTCACACTTTTCAGAGGAGAGTAATTAACGTGTCAATTAATTTAACAAATAATTATTATTTAATAATCATTCCATAATTTTTACTTCATTTACTACATAAAATATTATTTACATAGGATAGCATATTGTCCAATAGCCAAAATTCAAATTTCCGACACAGAACTAAAATTAATGCCCTATCTCTGCACGGTGAAAGAAGACGCTGCCTCAGCGAAATGCGCGAGCAGCACGACCGCTTCTGTAATTTCTTCGCTCAGGCGTGACCTGCCTTTATTATATGTACCATGTTGACACCACATGTAGGGCAGATGCTAAATACGGGCTCTTGAGGAAGAACAAAGCTTTATCTTTACCAGATGCTTGCTGACTGACCTACATAATTTATGATTCCAATTGGAATCAGAGGGACTGAAAGGGTTAAAGCCTTTCGCCTTAAAAAATTGCTCTGCGACGCGCGCCTGCCTCTAACACCGCGTTCTCCGCTTAGGCTGGCCACAAGAAAAATCTCGGCCGGGCTAAAGGGTAGACACGACGCACGTTGCGTTTCTGTCTAGTACGGCCGTGGTATTCAATAACTCTTTAACATGCGGTGGGATGGCGATCTTAGCGCGAGTTTCGTGTCCAATCAGCAACGCTCTTCTGGCTGTCGCACCGCTTTCTCTGATTAAGCTCCCAACTTTAGCTACTACAGCTACCACAAGGTTTGTTTAATCATTGATGATGGACGTTAATCTTGATGATGATGGATGGCTTGTATTCGTCGGGATGGAGATGTGCCACCAAGCGTCAACGTGGGTGCATCCACGTCAAACGGCGCTATAGCTGCCAAACACCAATAGATATTGCACAGTAAACATTCAACTATGTCTTTAAAGACAAGTTTTTTTTTAGGGGCGAAGCTCCTTATGGCATCACCTGGGCGGTTCTCGGTTGTCGATGCATCCTGAGTAGCCAGTAGCGTCTCCCTTAGCATACAACAGATGGCGCTGTCCCATAGAGATGCATGCAAACTGCAGTTGGGTGACGATATACTAGATGGCGTCAGTGGTTTTTCGTATACGTTGATGATTAAAGATGATAGATGGCGCTGTTATAATAAGACAATGCGCTGTGACAGTACGTGATATGTATCGCCCTCTCCTCTCCTACGCTTCCCCCTCTTTCTCCTCTCCTACGGTCTATGAAGTCTAAGTTTCAAATTTTATGGCTATAGTTGGTTAGACGCGCATTTGTCATTGTCCGTGTTGTCTAGCGGTGAACCCCTCAATTGTCACTGGTGGGCGGCCTTGTTGTTGCGTGCCGGACGGTCACGGCCGCGCCGTAACTTCACTTGATGGGGTGCGAGACACGCTTCTGGTGGTCGGCTTTGGCTGTGTCGCGGAGGTAGCGGTGAAGGCGGCATGCTCAGAGGGAGCAGCATTCGAGGCGGCGTCGGTGTCTGCATGACTTCTTGGTACTTCTTTTCCACTTATTTCGGGAATTCAGTCACATCAGCATCATTGTCAAAAACGGGAGAAGGAACATCGGGAGCTTCGTCAGACAAATGAATCCGTCGTGGCTTTGGGACAGCTGAGTGTGATCTTCTGTGTGATGTCAGATAAACGTGATCTTGCGCCATCGACTGCTCTGGCGACGGCTCTCCAAGCTGCAGAAGCGGCTCCAGTTTGTCGGCGAGCACAGCGATGGAAGCCACAGGTTCCTTTGGTGCCTTCACTGGAGGCGCGCCGAGCACGAGAGGAACTGGCAGCTGCGCCTGCTCTGGCCGAGTAGTGCTCTCGGCCTCTCTCTGTGATGTGGCGTCGGATGCCGGTGCAGTGACTGAGACGAGCAGCGGAGTGCAGCACCTGCATCCAACACCTTTTGTAGGGCAGCCAGGGAAGCTCCCTGTCTTGGTGCTCGAGGGCATCGATGGGCCATGAAGGCGGTGTCCCCCATGAGATCGATCTCCGACGGCGGGCAGATTGGTGGAAGCCCGAGATGCTGCTTCAAAGTGGTGCGGTTCGCAAATGACATGAGTGGTAGAGACTCCGCTGGCAGGCAGGGGGTCGCAGGCTTGGAAAAGTGGGCGAAAGAGGCTGGCCAACTTCGCGCACCATTTAGACCAGGACCGCTGCCTGACGCCTTCGTAAGCATGCCATGCTTTGGCGTTATCGTGAAGATAGTCAATGGCCACCCACCATTTCTGCTGGTCCGTCCAGGTATGGTAGTTTCCGAGGGAGTTGATCGTATCGACCCTCAGGAAGACATCGTCCTGGAAACCTCGGAAATCGGTTAGCTCCCATGCAGCCGCTGATGGTAATGTGGTCTGCGAGGATCCGGAAGCTCTCGTGGCGAAATGGTTTAGCTCTTGGGCAAGTAAGGATGCCGCCCGAATGACGTCCGTGGGTTGGCCGAGCGAGGAGCCCGAGGAGCCAGGGGCGGAGTCCACGGAAAATACGGAGGCCTTGGCGCTTACGGAGGCGGTACAGGACCCCCCAGTTAGCAGACGCCAAGCTGCCCAGTTGTTGCGACAGGCGCGTGGCGACACGGATGATCTGAGCTGCATCGTCGGATGAGCCGCCCGTGGAGCCCTCGGTGGCGGCCGTGGAGTACGTGCTCGTCGCAGGAATCAGTGCGGCGGTGATGTTCTGGATAATGGAAGCGTCCGTATAACACCGTTGAGCCGCCGAGGAGGCCTGGACGCCTTCCCCGGACGGTGCTTGTAGCGCCGGCAGGTAAGCAGGTGCCGAGGAGGCCTGGACGCCGTCCCCGAACTGGGGTTTCTGCGGCGGCCATCTTGCGGATTCCATGGCCTCGGAAGCATAGACGCTGTTCCTTGAGTGGCGTGTCCGCAACGCCGAAGACGCTGTAGCACAGGTGACTTCTGCCTTAAGGCTTCGTTTATGACGACTGCGCCATTGTAAAGGAAGAGGCAAGAGACAGCACCCTTGCTGCGGGCCGGCTGTTCTTATTCTGACCTCGTCTTTCTCGCCTACGTGCTAGCCGAGCGCACGCCTGTGCCCGAGCGCCGCTCTGTGCACTTTCATTTCTTCACATTTACGTTACAATTACTTCTAATAGCTTCCCCTATACTTTCCTTGGCATCTTTGTCTGTTAGTTCTCATTAATACTGTGTTTAACAAAGCAAACGAGCCCTTAAGTTTACAATTCCTTCCTTCATTCATAACGAGGGTCTCGTTCTGGCAGACTTGATGCCTTCAGGTGGTATGCGAGGGATTACTAGTCAGCTGCCCTCTCGTAATAAGATCACGAACTACGTGACGCCTACAGGCAAAAAAGAGTGTTCCACACTCGCCGTAATGGCAACAGGCGGCGCTGACTGACGCTCCCACGTTTAAGTACACATATATACCCCATAAAGTGGACGGGGAGGTGACCGCCACCGTAGCTCAGTGGTAGAGCATCGGACGCGTTATTCGAAGGTCGCAGGTTCGGATCCTGCCGGTGGCAAGTTACCTTTTCGTCCACTTTCATTTCTTCACATTTACGTTACAATTACTTCTAATAGCTTCCCCTATACTTTCCTTGGCATCTTTGTCTGTTAGTTCTCATTAATACTGTGTTTAACAAAGCAAACGAGCCCTTAAGTTTACAATTCCTTCCTTCATTCATAACGAGGGTCTCGTTCTGGCAGACTTGATGCCTTCAGGTGGTATGCGAGGGATTACTAGTCAGCTGCCCTCTCGTAATAAGATCACGTACTACGTGACGCCTACAGGCAAAAAAGAGTGTTCCACACTCGCCGTAATGGCAACAGGCGGCGCTGACTGACGCTCCCACGTTTAAGTACACATATATACCCCATAAAGTGGACGGGGAGGTGACCGCCACCGTAGCTCAGTGGTAGAGCATCGGACGCGTTATTCGAAGGTCGCAGGTTCGGATCCTGCCGGTGGCAAGTTACCTTTTCGTCCACTTTCATTTCTTCACATTTACGTTACAATTACTTCTAATAGCTTCCCCTATACTTTCCTTGGCATATTTGTCTGTTAGTTCTCATTAATACTGTGTTTAACAAAGCAAACGAGCCCTTAAGTTTACAATTCCTTCCTTCATTCATAACGAGGGTCTCGTTCTGGCAGACTTGATGCCTTCAGGTGGTATGCGAGGGATTACTAGTCAGCTGCCCTCTCGTAATAAGATCACGTACTACGTGACGCCTACAGGCAAAAAAGAGTGTTCCACACTCGCCGTAATGGCAACAGGCGGCGCTGACTGACGCTCCCACGTTTAAGTACACATATATACCCCATAAAGTGGACGGGGAGGTGACCGCCACCGTAGCTCAGTGGTAGAGCATCGGACGCGTTATTCGAAGGTCGCAGGTTCGGATCCTGCCGGTGGCAAGTTACCTTTTCGTCCACTTTCATTTCTTCACATTTACGTTACAATTACTTCTAATAGCTTCCCCTATACTTTCCTTGGCATCTTTGTCTGTTAGTTCTCATTAATACTGTGTTTAACAAAGCAAACGAGCCCTTAAGTTTACAATTCCTTCCTTCATTCATAACGAGGGTCTCGTTCTGGCAGACTTGATGCCTTCAGGTGGTATGCGAGGGATTACTAGTCAGCTGCCCTCTCGTAATAAGATCACGTACTACGTGACGCCTACAGGCAAAAAAGAGTGTTCCACACTCGCCGTAATGGCAACAGGCGGCGCTGACTGACGCTCCCACGTTTAAGTACACATATATACCCCATAAAGTGGACGGGGAGGTGACCGCCACCGTAGCTCAGTGGTAGAGCATCGGACGCGTTATTCGAAGGTCGCAGGTTCGGATTCCTGCCGGTGGCAAGTTACCTTTTCGTCCACTTTCATTTCTTCACATTTACGTTACAATTACTTCTAATAGCTTCCCCTATACTTTCCTTGGCATCTTTGTCTGTTAGTTCTCATTAATACTGTGTTTAACAAAGCAAACGAGCCCTTAAGTTTACAATTCCTTCCTTCATTCATAACGAGGGTCTCGTTCTGGCAGACTTGATGCCTTCAGGTGGTATGCGAGGGATTACTAGTCAGCTGCCCTCTCGTAATAAGATCACGTACTACGTGACGCCTACAGGCAAAAAAAGAGTGTTCCACACTCGCCGTAATGGCAACAGGCGGCGCTGACTGACGCTCCCACGTTTAAGTACACATATATACCCCATAAAGTGGACGGGGAGGTGACCGCCACCGTAGCTCAGTGGTAGAGCATCGGACGCGTTATTCGAAGGTCGCAGGTTCGGATCCTGCCGGTGGCAAGTTACCTTTTCGTCCACTTTCATTTCTTCACATTTACGTTACAATTACTTCTAATAGCTTCCCCTATACTTTCCTTGGCATCTTTGTCTGTTAGTTCTCATTAATACTGTGTTTAACAAAGCAAACGAGCCCTTAAGTTTACAATTCCTTCCTTCATTCATAACGAGGGTCTCGTTCTGGCAGACTTGATGCCTTCAGGTGGTATGCGAGGGATTACTAGTCAGCTGCCCTCTCGTAATAAGATCACGTACTACGTGACGCCTACAGGCAAAAAAGAGTGTTCCACACTCGCCGTAATGGCAACAGGCGGCGCTGACTGACGCTCCCACGTTTAAGTACACATATATACCCCATAAAGTGGACGGGGAGGTGACCGCCACCGTAGCTCAGTGGTAGAGCATCGGACGCGTTATTCGAAGGTCGCAGGTTCGGATCCTGCCGGTGGCAAGTTACCTTTTCGTCCACTTTCATTTCTTCACATTTACGTTACAATTACTTCTAATAGCTTCCCCTATACTTTCCTTGGCATCTTTGTCTGTTAGTTCTCATTAATACTGTGTTTAACAAAGCAAACGAGCCCTTAATTTTACAATTCCTTCCTTCATTCATAACGAGGGTCTCGTTCTGGCAGACTTGATGCCTTCAGGTGGTATGCGAGGGATTACTAGTCAGCTGCCCTCTCGTAATAAGATCACGTACTACGTGACGCCTACAGGCAAAAAAGAGTGTTCCACACTCGCCGTAATGGCAACAGGCGGCGCTGACTGACGCTCCCACGTTTAAGTACACATATATACCCCATAAAGTGGACGGGGAGGTGACCGCCACCGTAGCTCAGTGGTAGAGCATCGGACGCGTTATTCGAAGGTCGCAGGTTCGGATCCTGCCGGTGGCAAGTTACCTTTTCGTCCACTTTCATTTCTTCACATTTACGTTACAATTACTTCTAATAGCTTCCCCTATACTTTCCTTGGCATCTTTGTCTGTTAGTTCTCATTAATACTGTGTTTAACAAAGCAAACGAGCCCTTAAGTTTACAATTCCTTCCTTCATTCATAACGAGGGTCTCGTTCTGGCAGACTTGATGCCTTCAGGTGGTATGCGAGGGATTACTAGTCAGCTGCCCTCTCGTAATAAGATCACGTACTACGTGACGCCTACAGGCAAAAAAAGAGTGTTCCACACTCGCCGTAATGGCAACAGGCGGCGCTGACTGACGCTCCCACGTTTAAGTACACATATATACCCCATAAAGTGGACGGGGAGGTGACCGCCACCGTAGCTCAGTGGTAGAGCATCGGACGCGTTATTCGAAGGTCGCAGGTTCGGATCCTGCCGGTGGCAAGTTACCTTTTCGTCCACTTTCATTTCTTCACATTTACGTTACAATTACTTCTAATAGCTTCCCCTATACTTTCCTTGGCATCTTTGTCTGTTAGTTCTCATTAATACTGTGTTTAACAAAGCAAACGAGCCCTTAAGTTTACAATTCCTTCCTTCATTCATAACGAGGGTCTCGTTCTGGCAGACTTGATGCCTTCAGGTGGTATGCGAGGGATTACTAGTCAGCTGCCCTCTCGTAATAAGATCACGTACTACGTGACGCCTACAGGCAAAAAAAGAGTGTTCCACACTCGCCGTAATGGCAACAGGCGGCGCTGACTGACGCTCCCACGTTTAAGTACACATATATACCCCATAAAGTGGACGGGGAGGTGACCGCCACCGTAGCTCAGTGGTAGAGCATCGGACGCGTTATTCGAAGGTCGCAGGTTCGGATCCTGCCGGTGGCAAGTTACCTTTTCGTCCACTTTCATTTCTTCACATTTACGTTACAATTACTTCTAATAGCTTCCCCTATACTTTCCTTGGCATCTTTGTCTGTTAGTTCTCATTAATACTGTGTTTAACAAAGCAAACGAGCCCTTAAGTTTACAATTCCTTCCTTCATTCATAACGAGGGTCTCGTTCTGGCAGACTTGATGCCTTCAGGTGGTATGCGAGGGATTACTAGTCAGCTGCCCTCTCGTAATAAGATCACGTACTACGTGACGCCTACAGGCAAAAAAGAGTGTTCCACACTCGCCGTAATGGCAACAGGCGGCGCTGACTGACGCTCCCACGTTTAAGTACACATATATACCCCATAAAGTGGACGGGGAGGTGACCGCCACCGTAGCTCAGTGGTAGAGCATCGGACGCGTTATTCGAAGGTCGCAGGTTCGGATCCTGCCGGTGGCAAGTTACCTTTTCGTCCACTTTCATTTCTTCACATTTACGTTACAATTACTTCTAATAGCTTCCCCTATACTTTCCTTGGCATCTTTGTCTGTTAGTTCTCATTAATACTGTGTTTAACAAAGCAAACGAGCCCTTAAGTTTACAATTCCTTCCTTCATTCATAACGAGGGTCTCGTTCTGGCAGACTTGATGCCTTCAGGTGGTATGCGAGGGATTACTAGTCAGCTGCCCTCTCGTAATAAGATCACGTACTACGTGACGCCTACAGGCAAAAAAGAGTGTTCCACACTCGCCGTAATAGCAACAGGCGGCGCTGACTGACGCTCCCACGTTTAAGTACACATATATACCCCATAAAGTGGACGGGGAGGTGACCGCCACCGTAGCTCAGTGGTAGAGCATCGGACGCGTTATTCGAAGGTCGCAGGTTCGGATCCTGCCGGTGGCAAGTTACCTTTTCGTCCACTTTCATTTCTTCACATTTACGTTACAATTACTTCTAATAGCTTCCCCTATACTTTCCTTGGCATCTTTGTCTGTTAGTTCTCATTAATACTGTGTTTAACAAAGCAAACGAGCCCTTAAGTTTACAATTCCTTCCTTCATTCATAACGAGGGTCTCGTTCTGGCAGACTTGATGCCTTCAGGTGTTATGCGAGGGATTACTAGTCAGCTGCCCTCTCGTAATAAGATCACGTACTACGTGACGCCTACAGGCAAAAAAGAGTGTTCCACACTCGCCGTAATGGCAACAGGCGGCGCTGACTGACGCTCCCACGTTTAAGTACACATATATACCCCATAAAG
This sequence comes from Rhipicephalus appendiculatus, assembly GCA_030522465.1. NCBI lineage: Eukaryota > Metazoa > Arthropoda > Arachnida > Ixodida > Ixodidae > Rhipicephalus > Rhipicephalus appendiculatus. The sequence goes on from JALIZH010015642.1 coordinate 10,923, forward strand.
TGGACGGGGAGGTGACCGCCACCGTAGCTCAGTGGTAGAGCATCGGACGCGTTATTCGAAGGTCGCAGGTTCGGATCCTGCCGGTGGCAAGTTACCTTTTCGTCCACTTTCATTTCTTCACATTTACGTTACAATTACTTCTAATAGCTTCCCCTATACTTTCCTTGGCATCTTTGTCTGTTAGTTCTCATTAATACTGTGTTTAACAAAGCAAACGAGCCCTTAAGTTTACAATTCCTTCCTTCATTCATAACGAGGGTCTCGTTCTGGCAGACTTGATGCCTTCAGGTGGTATGCGAGGGATTACTAGTCAGCTGCCCTCTCGTAATAAGATCACGTACTACGTGACGCCTACAGGCAAAAAAGAGTGTTCCACACTCGCCGTAATGGCAACAGGCGGCGCTGACTGACGCTCCCACGTTTAAGTACACATATATACCCCATAAAGTGGACGGGGAGGTGACCGCCACCGTAGCTCAGTGGTGGAGCATCGGACGCGTTATTCGAAGGTCGCAGGTTCGGATCCTGCCGGTGGCAAGTTACCTTTTCGTCCACTTTCATTTCTTCACATTTACGTTACAATTACTTCTAATAGCTTCCCCTATACTTTCCTTGGCATCTTTGTCTGTTAGTTCTCATTAATACTGTGTTTAACAAAGCAAACGAGCCCTTAAGTTTACAATTCCTTCCTTCATTCATAACGAGGGTCTCGTTCTGGCAGACTTGATGCCTTCAGGTGGTATGCGAGGGATTACTAGTCAGCTGCCCTCTCGTAATAAGATCACGTACTACGTGACGCCTACAGGCAAAAAAGAGTGTTCCACACTCGCCGTAATGGCAACAGGCGGCGCTGACTGACGCTCCCACGTTTAAGTACACATATATACCCCATAAAGTGGACGGGGAGGTGACCGCCACCGCAGCTCAGTGGTAGAGCATCGGACGCGTTATTCGAAGGTCGCAGGTTCGGATCCTGCCGGTGGCAAGTTACCTTTTCGTCCACTTTCATTTCTTCACATTTACGTTACAATTACTTCTAATAGCTTCCCCTATACTTTCCTTGGCATCTTTGTCTGTTAGTTCTCATTAATACTGTATATATATATATATATATATATATATATATATATATATATATATATATATATATATATATATATATAACGGCGACCATCTTACGTGACGGACACAGCTTTCTTGTTCAGTCAGCATGTGCTAGAATGTACACTATGTTCGGTGATTATGTGCCTGATTCGTAATGGTTCCCTTATTCAAGGTTCCATCTTACTGAATGTGCGCGTGAGCGGCATCTGTCGTAGTACTTCCGTAATGAAGGCGGTACCAATTCGAAAGTTGCGAGTTCGAACCAAGTTCATTACTCAACACCTCAATCACTAGTACGCCCTGTGCAAACGGGTAATTCACCTCGTCCGTTGCGTCTTAATGTGACCTCCCATTTTCAGCCTCCCACCTTCGTTTCCACATAAAGAGGATTTGACCGGTCTGTCGTGCTCAATACTTAAAGTGCCCCTAAGTGTCTGGCGTCAATGTGTCGTGCAGTTAATTGGGAGCACAGAGACCTTGGAAGTGTAACGACTTGCACTAAAGTTAGACTCATTAGGGAAGTTGAGAGTGACAGCGTTTGCTCAGAAAGTAGATATCTCTGCAAGCTGTCGATAAGAAGTTTGCGGAATGGGTCGCTTCTACGGGTTAAACGACAATGGTGGCTTTGGTTCGCAGCGATCGCTCAGTTATACCAAGCATAATTCAGGAACGCGTCTATAAAAAGGCTTTCTAGAAAGTAGGTCTGAAAAGTTCTGTGAAAATGCCTTTGAAATTAAGAAAACGAGACTTAGAAACAAAATACTTTTAGTTGCCTTCAAAGTAATTTTCATTAGATGGAAAATCTTGGATGACGCTTGAGCTTCGCGTTCAAGAGTAAAACCAGATGGCGTAATGGAGACGCGTGCGCATCGCTTACAACGGCGCCGCAAGGAAAGGAACGTTTGCGCTCGTAACATTGTCACTTTCAAGCTACCTTGTAATGTGTGCTGGATGTACAGTTGCTAAGTGCCCACTACGACATAATTCTCCATTTTGCAAATTGTCGAAGTACCCACCACTCGTCCCTATAGGGTGCCACGCGCACCTGCGCAGCTGCACACTTCGAAAAGTGTTGACAGCTTTAAACCACCCACTCTCTGAGCAATACTTTTTTGACACCTTGGCGGTTCTATGATTTCGCCGCGCAATATTTACATGCGTTGAGGAGACTCACACCACTACATCGCATTCTTATAGCTTACTTTCACGAAGCAGTTTGAAGCACTGGTGTTTCCTGGGTAGAAAACCTGCTTGCCACGCAGAAAGCCTGGGTTTAATTCTCACTCGGGCCGAAGATTATTGATTATTTATTTATTTGCATCTATTTAAAGTTTTCGCTCGCGGACAGCGCTGATTCTTCAGTCACAGCCAACGACGACGACGCCGATGCCAATGCCAACACCGGAATTCTTGCAAAACAGGCTCGTTAACGCTATCGCGTTAACACACCCATGACGTGGATTGTAATTCTGTTAGAAACAGTTAGCAAACACTCCTGGTGGAATTGCTCAAAGAATCGAGGTCACCTGTTGTGGGATACCCGCAACAATTTTATTAATAATGCGCATGTCTTCTGGAATAATGTCCTATAGAAGGGAATTGATACATGCTGCACACATTTAGTTGTGAAACGACTCGCCAGCTACACACCTACGCTTTTATTGAATTCGGGAAGCTTCAAACAACTCACATAAGTCACAAGTAGTCATAAAACCGCAGCCGTTTGAAAAGCTATGGTTAGCTGTTCAGAAGCTGCTTACCGCATATTGTGCACACTGTACCTATAGGTGCTATAGAAACTAGACGTGTCCATGTCAGAATCTGCGGTCGCTGCAGAGATCATCTCTTGGTTTTACAGTGAAAGCTGTTATGAGACCACAGCAAGGGCCGTTTTTGGCGCTGTAGTTGTCCGCCGCCGCCGGTGTCCGTAACCGCTATTGCGCGAAATAAGAAAAAAAATTTTCAAATAAGAAAAAATCTCATGGATGGAACGGAGTTAGAACCTGGGCCCTCCCCGCGGAAGACCAGTATTCTGCCATAGAATCATGCCTGTGCTCGAAACTCCTTTGCGAAAAGTCCTTATACATGTCATCATGTCCGGAAGGAACCACGTTACCTCATGTAATATAGCGTGGTTGAAGAGTAAAATGACAACCAGGCGTCACACAATACGAATTTCGTAAGGAGTGGTCGTTCAATGCTTCCAAACCATTACAAAGGGCTCAGTCATAATTCTTCGTCGCCAACAGCCGCCACATCAACAAAGTGCACATAATGCCTTGCAAATGCGCAGCCGGTGCCTCGCTTCTCCGCCGAATGACGAATAATGGCGTAGTGGGCGCTTCCAAACTTGTCAAAAATGATGATTTATGGCGTAGTGCAGGGGTCCCAAACATGCGGCCCGCGGCTCTTTCGTTAGCGGCCTGCGGCCTCACAGGGAATGAAGTGTTGTGACTTTGCTAAATAATAATCGCATTATTTTCTCGCCCATTGCAATTAATAGAATTTTTTACCGGGAACGCTACAGAAACGAGACAGGTCTCAAGCATTTTTAACGCGATAGCGTTTAAGAGCTCGTTTCGCAGAAATTCCGGCGTCGGCGTCGGTGTCGGCGTCGGTGTCGGTGTTGGCGTCGGCGTCGTTGGTTGTGAGCGAAAAATCATCATCTTGTCCGTGACCGAAAAATCAAGAAAGATGCAAATAAAATAAATAATAAAATTTCCGAGTCCGAGTGAGGATCGAACCCGGGCCTTCTGCGTGGCAAGAAGGTGTGCTACCACACAGCCACACATCTGCTTTCTTTTCTTTAATGCATGGAAATAATGCCATCAGGTCTTGTCATGTACTCCAATACAATTCAACGTTTCAGAGATACACTCACATGCCCGCATGCAGAAAACGCACATTTCACGCAGTCCAACGAATCTTCAAAAGTCCGGTAAACAAACACAAGCGTCCAGAAGTCCAACCCATTCCGGAACAGGGTCAAAAGTCTCAACAACACTACGCCCATTGGCTGCTTCTTCTCGAAAGACATACCTTGTCGAGCGAGGTGGTTCAGCATGTCTGTCGATCATGCGGCTCCTCCATAATGAGTAAAGACCCAACAACATGATTAAATCGTATGGCGCATTATTCTTGACGCTCTTTTTGAACGGTAGGAACCTAACACCGTGAGCTGTAATTGGAAATTTTCTGATGGTTCTCTTAAGAATGTCCCAGAAGTGAAATGCGTCACGGCAATGAATAAAACAATGCTCGATTGTTTCAGGATCGTTGCATAGCCTGCAATTTACAGACCAGGGCACATATATACTTTTTTCATGAAGCCATGTCTTTACAGGTAAAGTGGAGGTGTGCAGCTTAAAGAAAAACGTTTTCGCTGCAGGCGATATACACATTTTACGTACACGGTGAAACACATCATGACCAGCATGCGATAAGTATTGCTGCTTGGAAATACAGTGAAAATAACTTCCTCTGCTTGGAAATGCAGTGAAAATAACTTTCATGCTTCGCAAACGCAAGCGTGTTTTATACAGGCGTCGCAATATAACATGTAATATCCCAGGAATATTGCGTGGTACAAGCGTACATTGCCATCGGGCGTCAAAATATGTGACTACCAAAACGATTTCGTAGTTTAAAGCCGGCAACCCATTACAAACGACACGCACCTTACTGCGCGTATTCCTTTAACACCATGTAGTGGGCGCATAGCAAGTATGCACTAAGTGGTTGAAGTAGGCACTCGGGACAGGATGTCGCTATCGCGTTCAACTCTTAAAGGCGAAGATTAAGGGTCCCCCATTTTTTTTTAATGATGCACCTTATGTGGTCACTATGAGTTGGAACGACACTCTGGAACGACACTCTACATCTCAGAATCGGCGTCCCGATTTTAGTCATTTGGGAAATCAGTATCCATATCTTTTTCGAAACCTGACGTCAAATCACCTTTAGAAATGACCCATATATGGAATATGAGAAAAGCCTTTCAAATGGCAACATTGGGTGACATGTTGCTCAAACTACTTTCACCCCCCTTTCCCCCCTCCCCACTTCACTATCCCGGCCCTTGTGGCACTAAATTTCCCTGACTGCGGTCCGCCAGCTGAGGACAGTTACCTTGAAAGGTACCTTGAAAGCGTACTTGTATTAATTACTAGCCCCAAAAAAAGTTTACAACGACTTCTAGAAATGCCGCTCTTCCAGTTTTCGCTGTGACTGTGCTGCGCTTTCCGCGCTGTCCGGGTGTTTTATTTTTACACGAAAGTATTTCATGCCGGAGTCCATCACGGCTCCATTGACGTATTTCCGTGAGGTATATAACTTTGCAAAATATACACTAACAGATGGCGAAGAAAAAAACTTACAAGAAAACAACCGGCAGATCTCTCGCATTGTGGGAATCGATGAAATTCGAAGTAGCCAGCAAGGAGCAAGTCATGCTGTACATAACATGCCTGTCATGATTTTCATGTTACCACCTGCCATTTATGTTCGTCATACAGTCGCGTCGCGCGATGTCCATTTTGGTGTATATCAAGATAGCGAACGGGACTCAAGCGCACCGTGAGCGTGGCATGTAAATGGCGTTGTACATGGCATGCATGTCATGACTTTCATATTACCACGTGTCACTTATGTTCGCCATACAGTCACGTCACGCAATACCTATTTTGGTGTATGTCAAGCAAGCGAAACGGCCGCGAGCGCGCCATGAGCGTGGCATACAAGTCATGCTGTACACGACTTCTCATGATTTTTATATTACCACTTGTCATTTATGTTTGTCATACAATCACGTAACGCAATACCAAATTTGGTGAATATATAGCTAGCGAAATGGCTGCGAGTGAGCCATGAGCGTGGAATGCAAGTCATGCCGCTGATGACATGTCATGATTTCCATATTACCACTTGGCATTTATGTTCGTCGTACAGTCACGTCACTCAATACCAAATTTGGTGTATCTCCAGCTAACGAAACGGCCGTCAACGCACCATGAGCGTGGCATGTAAATCATGTTGTACATGACATGTACCTCATGATTTTCATATTATTACCTGTCATTTATGTTGTTCATGCAGAAATGTCTCATCATACCTATTTTTGGATGTATCAAGTTAAAGGAGCACTGACACAAAATTTCGAAGGCGAGATAATGAGCGAGATAGATTTATGTGGAGACATACACCACATCTACGAAGTATCAAGGGCAAATATAGCCTGGAACATACTTAAAATCAATTTTAAAGTACATGCCGCGCGACTGAGCGAGATGCGGAGGCCCCCGCGAAGCCGACATCAATGGAGTGGCAATGTAAACTAACCTACGTCACGAGTTTGTGTTGGCTGGTTGCTGGCACACGCCTTGCGCTTGCGCTGCCTCCGGTTCCTTCCTCCTTGCCTGCGGCTTTGAGTGTGCTGGCTGTGCTGGCTGTCAGTGCGGCGCCCGCTCGCGCGCGTGGCGCCACGTCACAGTTTTGCGTGGTCACGTGGCCAGCTGCGTTTATCTTGCCACTGGAACTGCTCCTGCCTAGCTCTGCGCTCTATGGAATCGAAACTGCGACTGGGCGCTCTAAAAACACCTCTAAATAAGTAACCGTCGCGCACTCGCGCAAACCAGGTTTCCAGCCGTGATAAGTGGGTCCTAAGCTACCTATTGCAACAAAAAAAACAAGGTGCGGAATTTTTGTGTTTAAGGAAACGGCCGCAGGAGCACCGCGGCCGTGGCGCGTAAACCATACCGCTCATGACAAGCATGAGTTTCATTATATGACCAGTCATTGATGTTCTTTATACAGTCATCTTATGCCATACCAATTTTGGTATAAATCCCATTAACAATACGGTCTGGAGAGCATAAAATCGTAGGCGGCTAGATAGATAGATAGATACATAGATGAGTTCAAAGACACCGAGATTCGCTAAGAAATTCTTCGCATTTAAAAGTTCCGGCACCGGGATTCGAACCTACGACCTCTCTGTCCGCAGCACGCGGCGCGAAACGACTCGGCCACGAGCCGTACGTTCTTCGGAGTACTAACGGCGAGCTATTTATATACACCATTTGCTGTCAGCGGTACTCAGAGTTCGTGACTTCAGCGTGTTTTCGTTAGGACTAGCGAGATGGCGCGATGGCCCCCGAGGGTGCGCTATAAAGTTTGTAGCTCCCCGCGTTGCGACGCGCGCGCGCTTATCTTGTGATAGGGGCGGTTTGTACGTCTTGTACTGGCGTTGAAGTTCCAGAGAGCACCAAGGTCACTTCGCTCGCTCTAGCGGCTGCGTTTGCGAAATAAGCGCGCTGCTCAGATACAGAGAAGTAGCTGTGGCAGTTGTTAGTTCGCGCTCGCCCATGTACTTAGATTAGGTGCAGCTTGAAGGACACCAGGAGTTTGGAATTTCCGGAGCCCTCCAGTACGGCGTGTCTCATAATCATATCGTGGTTTTGGGACGTTAAACCCCAGATATTATTTTCAGTTCGCGCTCGTACTGTGTATACGTGTGTGCTCATTTCGTACGTCCTTCTTTGTGTTTGAGCAGCGCGCTTTAAGTGTCGAGCTGGGACAGCTATTAGTTCGCGCTCGTCCTCTGTATGTTATTTTCGTGCGACCTTTCTGCTTGACGAGTGAGCTGCAAGTTTCGAGCTGCATGCCGTTCTTCGCGTCCCATTACCATTTGTTGCTATAGCATTCATTCCTTTGCCCTTGTCGCGAAGCAATGCGCAATAAACACTCAACAACTTCTATGAAGACACGTTTCACTTTCGTGTTATACCGATTCCTATGAAAGAGAGATCAGCCACGTTTTCCGTACTTACCGACGTATGTACGTAGAGATAGAAATATTTCGAGACTTTTAATGGTTGGCACAAAGTGAGAGGGTATTGGCTGCCAGACGGCGACTCTGAGAACAACAGAAACACTGGCGTCGCGAAAGTTGTTTATCGCTGCCTTTGTAGACCTTCGAAACAGCCTTCACCAGTCCGCGTTGTATACAGTAAATGGGCATCATGAGGAAGAAACATTTGCCCCGGTAATACAGAATGCTGAACTAGACAACAACCAACTCGCTGAACTCGCTCACACTCTTCGGCGAAATCATATTTTCCGCGATGCCTGAGGGGCCTCCGCGTGCTCTTTGCTAGAGTACAGCGACTTTTAGCGTCGTAATAATTCCGCCCATACGGGCATCTCCACACCTCACTCGTTCAAATCTTCGTTATCGAAAATATAAACGCGAAGAAACGACCTTCGCGTCTGTATTCGTCCACGCAAGAATAACGTCATTAGGGCGCCTTCCAGCCGCTCGCTTATCATTATGCCGGGAAAGAAATCCCGTTATCCTTCGCGGACACTCACTAGTACTTTCGTGGCTGGCGCAGAGTTTTTCGCCGCTGTGGTGAAACCATTAGGTCGCGCTAAAGCCTCTGGCTCTGATCGATGCTAATTCAATTTCGTGATCCCGTTGTGGACGGATTAGTTAGAACACCCTTTGCGTGGATGGCGGAATGGAGACGCTGAACTCGTTTATAAATCCCGGTTTGCTTGGGACCTGCTTTGTACATACACACCATCTCAAATGTGTAGTACCGTTCGCTTGTTTCTTTTCTTTCGTTGTACACTGCGATATAAAAGTAAATGTTTTCGGTTCGCTGCACCCCGTAAAAAAAGGACAGTGCGCTTTGAATAGAGCTCACCTACTTTAATGCGGTGTACGTTGGCTGGATGGTGTTTGCAATTTGCATATTGAAATTCAGGGGGTAATATCACTGGACACCGCTTTTTTCCTTCTCACCGTCATACTACAGTTGTCACCTGCCTAAATTATATACTGAACTTAATATAATAAGAACATTGTCTACCAAATTTAACGCAATTTAAATCTTAATTTATTCTGAAGCAATATTACTGCGTAGTTGGTGCGGTAACAAACTTTGTAATTGAAAGTCGCACTTGCGAGAGTTCGGCTACAGAGTGTCAATGCGGAAGGCATAGGCATGACCAAACAGTAACTACTTGCGCTACTGCAGTGGCTTTGACACATACGAGTAAGGGTTCACCGGATTTCATATATAGAACCATGTCTTCATATGAGGAAGTGTGCTGTGTGGCCCTCGTAAAGCACTTAACCACTTGTTGAACGCACAAAGCGGTGACAATTTAGGGACTCTTTGCAAATTATTCCTGTGGAATCCCGCAAGGTGGCGGAAGGGTAAGATAGGGAACATTGACAACAACTCGTTGGCAGCACGAAGCCACAAGGAAATCCACCGGCATTCCACAGGAAGAAAGCTTCGCAGTTGCCAAAAAATTCGTCCTGGTCCGGGGATCGAACCCGGGACCCCCCAACGTCTTTCCGGCGTAGTCGCTTTACCAATTGAGCTAACCATGCAGGAAGCTAGCAGTCGGCAACGCGAGGGCTAATTCGTACATGGCTTGAAGCACATAGACACATGTTATACGTGCCCATGTGCTTTGAGTTGCCGATTGATTGCTTGAAATTGCTCGTCTATATAGCCGGCCTATGTGTAGAATTCAATTTCATCAAAGCGCCAGGAAATGCGTAGTTAATCGCGTAGGGTAAAAATAGCTCAAGCGTTTGCTCAATCCCTTCTATTCTTATTCTGTGGCTCGTTCTCTTGAAATTAAAGTATTCGACAACAGTAAAGACGCTGCCTGAGTCCATGATGTAACTGTTGGAGAAACAGCAGCTACTAGGTATATTCAAAAATAAATGCGAAGGCGTACGCTGTATTACAGCCTCGGAGTACCTCTATGGAGCAGCGCTGAGGCACCGAATGTGTGTCGGCCAATGATTTATGTATCCGTGATTTATTCCGATTGAAAATAATGTAACCACTAAATATGGACATCCTGCGGGGATATAAGCCATCGATAAGCTTCTGCGTGTTATGCCGCGTCGACCAACGTTCTCTGCACACCGTTATCTGCACCAAAACCTACATGGCAAGATACCCGTTTACAGATATCATTAATCTTTACACAAGTAGGAATTAAGTTCTTCCTCTTACATTTCTAAAGACCAGACCACTTTTTTTGGACATCGCGTCTCTGATTCTCTAGACGGGCGTTTCCATCAAATTGCAGATGAAATTCGATATATCACCACGCGTTAGATCTAACGTGCAGACACAAACGTTTCTTTACCACTGACGGGAGCTTATAATAGAATACTACTATTGCCTAATGACAGTTGCGCCTAACAAGAAGAAAAATATAAATCGCGCTATACATCGCCATACGGTGGTTTTCTACGTAAACCAATTTCCCAAACTCCTGCGTTCAGTTAACTGCGGACGGACACAGGCTGCTTCAACCGTGTACGCCAACGGTGAACGTTCTGGCGCGAATGAGGCGGCTCTTGCGTCAGTGGGCGCTCAATTACCGGCGGAAAAAGGGCTTCGCCGACTAAGGCCCCACGTAAAGTAAGCCAACGTGCACGCATAGAACTCACATGGCGAGCGCAGCTGTATTGACATCGGCCGTGTCTAGCATTCACGTATAGGCACAGGAAGCTGAACTGATTACGAAACAACTTGGACGCTCGTAACGGCGTTGAATGCGTCTGGCAGCTCACCGAATGACTTTATGAGATCGAGAAAGCCAGATAGGCGAGTGACGATTGCTTCTTTCTCTCTTTTGCCTCCCTTCGATGAACGTTCGCAGCGTGGGCAGCACCACCAATCATGCTAGAGACAGAGAAAGACAGAGAAACACGTTGGCTGCCACGCTGCCGCCGTCCTGTCTACTTACGAGACAAGTGGAAACATATTCGCGTACCTCAACTTAGGTCAAAGTCCTTCGCTGCCAAATACATGCAAGGATAACGAGGTTTATTGTGATCATTACGATCACAACTTATTTCGTCTCTCTCTATGCAAACGCTCGACATTTACTTGCTCATTTTTTTCATTTCGTTCGACGCATTCCCCTCGGTATTAGGAGGAAGTCGTATAACCTAATCGCGAGTGTCGGCAAATGCGCAAATATTTGAGCAACATAAAGTGAATCAGCACAAGAAAATAAATGGAAGCTGAAGACAATGCGAATGCAAAGCGTGGTAGCAAATTTGACTGCGGAATGTAAATGGTCCTGCTTGTTGTTCCGGCAACGGGAAGCTAGCGCAGAATGCGTTCGCGTATGTTCATACACCGTCACAATTACATTGCTTTTGGAGCAGTCACCTTGTTAACTCTTCGCCTCTTCTTGTGGGGGCTCATCTCATCCACGTTATATCGCTATAAGCCTGCTACATTTGCGCTACACACTACCAGGTACAGCACTATTCACAGTGCACTACACATACATCCTTGCCTCTATTTATCGCTAAGGGCACAAAATGAATGGGCCCGCAATGCTGGCGCTATTTTTTATTTACAATAGCATGGTACTACAAATCCATTAATTGAGCAAATTATTGTTCCCACTGAAGCCCTAAGGCATAACAGCCAATAAGACGGGACATTTTTTAGCAATTTCAGTTGAATGTTAAGGTCAGTTGCCATCATTGGTCAGCAAAAAATAGTGGAGCTTGCCCACACTCACTGAAGAAATATATTTTGCGCCTAGGAATGGAGAAAAAGCGCAAAGGCAGAAAGCTCTGGCAAAATGCACAACAACAGGGCCTTACTCTCATCACAGACCCTTCGACTCCTACGAGTCGAGGGTCTAGTGTGTGGGGTCTCGAGAAGAGATTGCCGCTCTCGGAGCAAGGGAGACAGCAGACACGGTCGTCCCAAACCAACATCGTGTACATTTATTTAACTGCTTTTACAAGACGAGCTCGCTAGCCGAATCAAATCAAACGCTAACAAAACCAATTATACAAATTCCAATACACTCAATCAACACAACAGCAAAACAAGGTAACGCGAAGGCGGCGTCGCGGACGGTCGACTCACCACGAGGGGCCCGACGGGAAGCGACCCGCGGCTGTCGCATCCCGCCTACCCCCCCGCAGGAAGACGTCCGTCCCGATCGCCGTCCCAACGCCAAAGAGACTCTTTCTTCCCGTGCGCCCACCAGCTTCGCCGCCCAGCGGCGCTGCTGGCGATACCGTGCTAAATTTAACGATGATGATGATAATCACCCGCGCGAGCACAACGCCACCTTCCGCTCGGCGGCCATCAACCCAAACTGCGGCTTATCCGTGAGACGCGCGCGCCGTGGGGCGCAGACGACCTTACAGGGGGTGATGGCACCCCCACATCCTCCCAACCTTAATTCAAAACATACCCCGGTAAAAAAAAAAAAGAAAACAGCTACACAAGCTCTACGAAAGACAACAACACATGTCCGAATGTCCGTGCACTCCAACACAGCCGCTGGTCGACACCGCTGCACTGGCTCGACGACTTGACCTCAGTCCCAGACCCGCAACGACAACGTGGCCGTCGGCGCGAGAAAGCGTCACTCGCGCCGACACGTCTTCCGGTTGCGAGCAGCACTCACGAGGCCGCCGGTCTGCAGGCCGCTGCGCAGGTCCCAGGCATGTCCATCTCCCGAGATGTTTCGACCGCACTCCTGGCCAGCGGCGAAGACGACGTGCAGAGGACAGCCAGCCGCGGGTTACATCAACCCCGCTGCGTACACTCAAAACACATTCGCGACAGAACGGTGCGGTAGGACAAAGGAAGGGAGCTACGGGCTCATCGCCCTCGTGGTACGATGTTTAGTACGGCTAGCAAAAACATCGGCGGTGACCGAGACACCCAGTTCAACTAAAACAAAGTTTGCTTTTCTTAGTTCGTGCATCGCAAGATAAGAGGGAAGCAGAATGCAACACCTCAACGCCACGATCCAACGGGTTGTGTCCCGACAGGCAGCTCCGCAGAGCCTTAGGCCTAACGAGTCGCTCGACAACAACCGGCATCCACCCAGCACCCAGCATAGGCGCAGAAGAGGCGGCCGCGAGGAGACATCAGCTCTGTAAGGTGGCCCTAACCGCTCGCCGCACACAGCAGCTTACCGAGCGATCGGCGCCCACCGTCCCGGACGGTGTCACGACGCCCCGGCGTCGAGCCGCAATACAAGACAGCAACGACGCCCGACTCCCAGAGCCAAAGAGAAAGGAGAAGCTATTTACAGAAAACTCGGACCACCTACGAGGCTTCCGTACTCACTCGCTTCGGGCCTGGCCTACAATCCACGTGCTCTAAGCCTTGCTCTCCCCAGGATGCGGACCACGTGGCTCTCGTACCAACTCAACGACGTTTTTAAAAGAACAACAACCACTTGCGAGCAGAAAAAGAACTCAACGTGCCGACAAATTCAAACACGCCTCAGCAACCGATCTCCTCGCTCTCAAAAAAGCACGCCGCCGACGCTAGCGATGAAAATCCCTCCCTAGGCCTACTCTACCCCGGCTTAAAAAAAAAAAAAAAAAAGGTTGTTCCGAACCGCGAAAACTGTCGTCCGATGCTCCAAGAGCCCCACGTTGGGCAGCCAGTGTGGGGTCTCGTAATGAGAACGCCGCTCTCGGAGCAAGGGAGACAGCAGACACGGTCGAACCTTACCAAACATCGTGTACATTTATTTAACTGTTTTTACAAGACGAGCTCGCTAGCCGAATCATAAATCAAACGCGCTAAAACCAATTATACAAATTCCAATACACCCAATCAACACAACAGCAAACACAAGGTAACGCGAAGGCGGCGTCGCGGACGGTCGACTCACCACGAGGGGCCCGACGGGAAGCGACCCGCGGCTATCGCATCCCGCCTACCCCCCGCAGGAAGACGTCCGTCCCGATCGCCGCTCCAACGCCAAAGAGACTCTTTCTTCCCGTGCGCCCACCAGCTTCGCCGCCCAGCGGCGCTGCTGGCGATACCGTGCTAAATTTAACGATGATGATGATAATCACCCGCGCGAGCACAACGCCACCTTCCGCTCGGCGGCCATCAACCCAAACTGCGGCTTATCCGTGAGACGCGCGCGCCGTGGGGCGCAGACGACCTTACAGGGGGGTGATGGCACCCCCCACAAGTGTTAGAGTGAATACTACGCCTGACTTCATCTTTACTATGAACATTAGGGACGCAAGATAACTGAACATGTTACAAGATCTAGGCAGCAATCATAATATCCTTGAAACCACTATAAAAGCAGGGCCACGCAAATCTAAGGTCCAGGAACTAAAAATTGTACGCTGGGACAAATTGAAATTCCCAAAGAAAAGGATGATACCATCTCAGACATAGGGAACTGGAGCTCACCGCTGAAACAGTATGTTGCCTTAGCTGCAGAAGTCTTCCCTCAAGAAGCCCAAATGGAACTTGTACACAGTAAAGTCCTACATATGTGGGAAGCGAAACAAAGTCTCCTGAAGAGATTAAAAAACCCAGAGACACAACAGAACACTCCGACGAAGGCTATAGCGTAGCGTAACAAAGACATAGAAACATACGCACAACAGCTCTGCAAACAACAATGGGAGGAAATATGCGCATGGATAAACCGTTAGGGCTATCCAGAACCTGGAACCTTCTCAGGTACCTTTCGAGTCCCGAGGAGACTAAAGCCACATGCAGAGAAAACATAAACAAAATATTACACGCATTTCAAAACACCGAAGAAGCATTTATTGATAAGGTAAGATATTTATGTCGGGATAATACAGCAATTCACCGACACTAAGAGGCAGCGAAAACGCACAACTACACGGAGATAGCAGCGAAGTGGAGTTGAGAGGAGCTTTGCATAAGGTTAATACTAAATCGGCGAGACGGTATTACACGCAAGATGATCCGAAATCTCGATGACGCTTCTCTAGAACAACTTACAAAGTACACAAACGACTGCTGCGAATCTGGTTCAATACCACCACAATGGAAAACGGCTCAGATTATTCTAATATCTAAACCAGTCAAGCGGCTACACTTGGAGAACTTGAGAACCATCTCGCTCATTTCCTGTGTGGGCAAACTCAATGGACGCATTGTCCTAATAAGACCGACCAACTATCTCGAGGACAACGACGTTCTTCCTCCTATCATGTCGGGCTTCCGGACAGATATGTCTACACAGGATGCACTGCTCAAAAATAAGCATGAAATCATAGATAACACTTGCTGAAACACCAAAGCTATCATGGAATCAGACCTACAGAAATCGCGTGAAAGTGTTACGCACGAAACAAGAGTAAACAGAAAATTTGGAGGAAGCTTGAGCTTCGCCTTCAAGACTAGGTCGCGATAGCGTAATCGGGCCTCGTGCGCATCGCCTTCTGAACTACTAATCTGCTTCGGTTCCCCGTGCATGCCTGAACCGTGCCGTAAGGAAACGAACGACTGTACGCGTAACATTGGCCGTTTCGAAGTATCATTGAATGCCTATTGCAGGGGCCTCAAACACGTGGCCCGCGGGCCGCATGCAGTCCGCATACCTCTCGCTAGCGGCCCGCGGCTTCCCAAGTAATAAACTTTTGTGACTGCTAAATGGTATTAGCAATATTTTTTCGCCTGTTGCGATTATTAACGCCTTGTTCGGGTAAGCCACATAGTCGGGACTGATTTCTATTTCAGAATTTGTCATTCTAGAGATCAGTATCGACTTGTTTCTCGAAATCTGACGTCATATCCCGTTCAGATATGACCGATATATGTGATACGGGAAAGGCGTTCTTTCAAATGGCAGCTTTAGGTGACATTTTGTTCAAATTCCTTACCGAGTCTTCCTCACCGAGCCTAAATTCCTCACCGAGTCTAAATTCCTATCCAAGTCCAGCTATCCTATACATAGTACACCCAGATTTATACACGACAGACATGTGCAGAGATTGCTACTTTAGAACCAGTCTAGATATTTTCCTATGAGGATGTACCGGTATAATAAACAATAGTCGTGATGCAACCTTAAACAGCGATAGCCTCCGCGCGCGCTGGGAGTCTGCGTTGCTCAGCTCGGGCCTGGAACACCAACTGTGGGTCGTCCAGCGAACCCAGGAAGCCGCCAAGGGCCAGTAACCATTGGCCTAAGTCTAGGCGGAATTCAGGCCTCCACCAACTCGCAGGGCACTCAATAAAGTTATTTGATCTAATCTTAGAGCTTAGTCTACTCACTAAACCGGACTCGCTCAGACTGACTCTCACCGAAATTTTCCTCAGCCAGACTCACACAAAGTTGGTCGTTGGATGCAATCCGCACTGGAATGGGGAAGCCAATTCGGGACTCTCAACCAGGCCCGGCGAGCCGCAATTGCCAGTGCGGCCCTCTACAAGGGGCTTCCACTCACAGTAACCAGGGAGTCATACTCACTAAAATTTTTGTCAACGGAACTCACTCGGACTGAAACTCAACAAAATATTACCCACTTGGACTAACTCAGACTCAGACTCACAGCTCGATGTGTGCCTGAATTTTCCAACGTATGGTTGTGATACGTAAAAAATAATATTCACGAAGACAAACGAAAAGCAACCAATGAGAATGGAGGATAATGGAGCGTATACAAAAAGCGTCACGCATAACAGAAGAAATAAGAGACATTGTTTTCCAGCGATGCGTGCTCTCGAACTAAGCGTAAGCTCGCTCGTAAACACGAAGCAGGCGAACTAAACTAGGCGGTCAGAGGGCAGAGATACACCTTCCCATTCTGAAAATGTACCATGTATTTGTTCGGTGTCCCGCGTTTCATTTTCTCGCAGCAATTGAACCCCACTGTTGGCAAACACTCTTTTAGCACCAGTATAAATATCCGGCCCGAGGAATCCACAGCATTATACGCGCCTTTGTTCCCTTAGGTAAGGGTTAAATTCCTAACCTCTGATAAAGGCATCAGTGGCGTAATAAACCCTCATGTAGCATATCATTGCATGCATATAAAATCATGCATAATATCGCGCTACTTTTTATTGCGATAGCAATTATATGGGCAGTCTCGACGGGTTTTTGCCGTTGCCATCGCTGTCGCCGTCATGTAGCGTATGAAGTCCAAATTGATAAGAGCCCCCCCCGTGCATCGTACGTTCCACCAGCGGTTAATAGCGGACGAGCGGGAGTGATGAACGCGGCTCAAGCGGATATCAAACGAGCCGGGCCATCTCCGTCACTCCGAGGCGCATGCGATAAGATCCCCCCCCAACTGTTCAACCGTTGTTCGTGAGCGTGAAAAGAAGCGAGGGTGGGGGGGGGGGGGGGTGTCCCTCGAGCGTCCTTCGATTTTAGGAGCGCGGGCGCGCGCGTAATCTCCCCTTCTCGGCGGCCGTCAGCGGGGGGCCGGTATACCCTTCTACACGCTGCGCCCTCAACGCGAAGAGAATGTGGTGAGCAGAGTGTCCCTGGAGCGGCCGTATTCTTTTAAACCAGCGTTTTCTAGAGTTGCGTGAGATCGGATCCAAAAAAGTTAGCTGCCAGCCCCACTTCGTATAACATTACAATTTGTTGCTATCGCATTCATTGCTTCCCCCTTGCGGTGAAACTGTGACTTTTTTAGCTACTCTTTCTCTCGTCAATGCTTTTTTCTGCGACAAAATTTTATTTTAATTCATTCTTTACACATTCGGCTCTAAATATTTTCAAACCGCCAAATCTCTAAAAATGCTGAGCATTACCGTTACCTCGACACGTGTCCAGGTAATTTAAATTTAGAGCCTTTAGACGTAGATATTCGACAAGGAAATAGCATTGTGCGGTTTTACTCGCAACGATTTCGCGCTGGTGATGCCGTCGAAATTAGACACTTTCTTAAACCCCGAAAAAGAGAAAAAAGCTTTTGACTGCGACTGCTGCTGAGAAAGGGCATGTAGGTCAATCCAGATTTCCTATTTCTAGAAATTTCTGCTCGAACAAAAAGCTTTCATTGCTCTTAACTTGAATGGCTTGTTTCCTTTGCGGTACTGCGAAGTTGCATTTATGCCTTTTTTTTTTCTTTTTGCATGGCTCGGGGTAATCTCTGGAGAAGTATAAACGCATTGTTCCCAAACTTGTTGCCTCGGCAAATGCCATTTACAGTGACTTTTGCATGACACCCCAAGCACAGTTTACAGGAAAGATGGATAGTCTCTTGCAAAGCTTCGGAACAGGCACTAACGCGGACGCGGCATACATGAAGACAGATCACCACTCAATTTTTCTTTTGTTTTCTCTAAGGAGGAGGAGTAGGAGGATGTCGTTGGTTGCAGGCGGATTTAACCTTGGAAGATGTGCAGCAGCTCCCCGCCTGCTTGTTTTTTTTCTTTGTGTGTTACCACGCTAAAAATAAATAGGATGGACGAAACACACACGCAAAATGAGGCCCATAGCGCAGGGTCAGCAATGAGGCTGACACATAAGCAAAATACTGCCTCAGAATCATATTGTGTGATTGTTGCCGGTGTACCATTCAGAGACAAGCGCTCGCGATTTCACTAGCGCGCACTGACTCTCTTTTGCACTCTCTTAACTTTCTAGTCCCCTCCGCCACTTCATTAAAATATTTCTCTCTCTCTCCCTCCGCCACTTGTCATGTGTGAAGTGAAGCCGGATATTCGTTTACCTAACCTCACTGCCTCAATTTCTTTCATTCATATCTATCTATCTATCTATCTATCTATCTATCTATCTATCTATCTATCTATCTATCTATCTATCTATCTATCTATCTATCTATCTATCTATCTATCTATCAGACACACAGCACGCGTGTTTGCATTTTTATCTATTGATTAATTTCAGCGAAATATTACCACAACTCTTAGGACGTCATTCACGAGCGCGAAAGGCTTGTTATTCATATGTGTTGGCGGACGCATGAAGCCAAAACCTTACCTACCATCCCGAAAACTCTATAGGAAAGACCCTAAAAATTTCTCAATTAATTTTCGTCTTACGTTCCAGAACAACCTCACAACTATACGAAGCCTGACTATATTCAATACATTAAAATTTCACTACCAAACGCATGGACACATTCTGCGTGAAAGACAGAAATTCATGGCTTGCGCCGTGTACAACACTCCGCCTATACGTAAACTGACGTAATTGTACGCTCATATTCTTCCCTCTGCTACAAAATATGTTTTAAATAATAACGATTAAATTATGTCATCTTCATCGGACAATGTTAAACAATATTTATTGAAATTGACAATGTTAAACAATATTTATTGAAATCCGAACAAGGTGTCACCAACACAATAGCTTAAGTCATTATTCATGATCATGTTCAATGAGCGGACAAAATATCTCTCTCGCACACACACACACACACACACACACACACACACACACACACACACACACACACACACACACACACACACACACACACACACACACACACACACACACACACACACACACACACACACACACACACACACGCACGCACACACACGCACACACACACACACACACACACACAAGCACGCAAGCGCTCGCCAGAATCACGAATCACCTTTAAAAGCCCACGCGCTAGACATGGTTTATAGCGAATGTTCTCTTCAGGCTCCTCTCGACCAAAGAGTTTTTTACATTGGCAAAAAAATAATCAGACCGCAAAGCTGATAAATTACAGTCGTTTTATAAGAGTGATTCTATTGCTTAGCACACGAGTAACATGAAACCTACCAAAAGCCACGAAGAAAGGGTCCGTGATGCTATAACGAGCACAGAAAAAGATGAGAAGCTTTCTACACGTCGCTTACCTTTCTTGTGCTGTGCGGGGGGAGTGTGTACATTTGTATTACTTTGTTCTGGTTATAAAACCAGCGTGTGCTTTGTTGGAAAGACACGTGGAGCTGTTAAACATGCGATAGATGAGAAAGCTGCTTCCAAAAGAAATTATGGCAAGACTGAGCACCTTTTTCAAGCTACACGTGAGCACCTACATTTGTTATTTTAGCCCGACTGGCTGCTATGGCGTGTCGACGCGACTTGCTGCTGATTTTGTCTCGTCTCCTTGCTACGGTTGCCGATGTGTCAAATGTGTACGAAGTGCGCTGCAGTCGACTGCCTCATACGTTCACACCATGTAGACAAGCTTCGTGCAATGTCTTACGCTGCTGATTTAGCAGTACTTGAAGTTACTGACCTTACGTTCAGTGCATACACTAGCACACTGAGGACACTTGCACCAGATTCACGCAATCTTATGCTCGTTTTAGGGCGCTCTATAACACGCCGTTCTTAATGCAGTTTGGCTTAAATGAAACGAACAGGCTGTGGTGGATCTTACCGACTGCTTGACTTTTGGTTATAGTATAGTACTATGCTTTGGGGGGCGAAGCTCCTTAGGGTGTGGGTCGGTCCCTCCTCTGCACTCGTAGTAGTAGTAGGTAGGTAGGTAGATAGCCACGTGTAGTGGAATGTACCCACTCCACGTGATAAAGATGACGATGGCGCAGTATAGTGGCATGTACCCACTACACGTGATAAAGATGACGATGACGCAGTATAGTGGAATGTACCCACTACTCGTGATAACGATGAAGTATAAGCGCGTTCCAGTATAGTGGAATGTACCCACTACACGTGATAACGATGACGATGACGCTGATGACCATGAAGTATAAGCGCGTTGCAGACCACACATTCTCTTTCTGCCATGGATGAAAATGCTCGAGCTTCGCCCACTCATCATCATTCACTTCGTGGATATGGCGTGATTTTTTTTAGCTGTGCACATAGGCCAAGAGTTATGAATACCCAGAGCCATTGCTATTTGTGTACTTCGATGAAATTTTCTACGCGAAGAACCCAGGAATGATAATTGTCCTACCAATTCTAGAGCCCGTTGTAAACTCTCTTGGGGTAAATACTACAAGTACATTTGCAGGGAGCCCACTACGCCATAAATCATCTTAATTTTTTCGTAGTGGGAAAGCGCCATCTATGCCAATATTTGTAATTCAGCGGAGCAGCGAAGTTCCTACTACACATCTGTAAGACATTATATGCACATTCTTAGGGCTGTGGATGATGACGAGGACGAATTATGACATAGCTCTTTGTAATGGCTTGGAAGCTTTCACCGACCCGCTGCTCGATCTGGACAACCCATACCGATTTTGCGACGCAGCAGACGCTTGGCTGGCTTGCCACCGCAGGTGCCACATATGGAGGGCACCTGAGAAGGCCACAACAACCTCACCGGTGAGGAGTAACAGTCTAAACCCACAGGGCAAGCTGGCTACGGCATAACGGAACGTCAGCCATGAACATTTTCGGGGAAACCGGATGAGGATGTAGAGGATTGGCTCAAGCACTACCAAAGAGTGAGTCACTGCAACCGCTGGAGTACTGTAAAGCAGCTCGAGAACGTGGTGTTTTTCCTCGCCGGGACTGCGTCTCTCTGGTTCGACAACCATGAGAGTGCATTGGCGACATGGGTAATTTTTGTTGACGAACTGAAGAAGTGTTTTGAAGACTCGATAGCAAAGGTTAAGCAGGCTGAGCAGACGCTTTCGCGCAGAGCTCAGTTACCCGGCGAAACTTGTACCACCTACATCGAGGGTGTTTTGAAACTTTGCGGCATCGTGAGTGCGGCCATGTCTGACGAAGATAAGGTAGGCCATCTCCTCAAGGGAGTTGCAGAAGATGCGTACAATTTTCTCAGCACAATCATCATCATCATCAGCCTGTCTACGCCCACTGCAGGGCAAAAGCCTATCCCATGTTTCGCCAATCAAACCAGCCCTGTGCTTTCTGCCGCCACGTTATACCTGCAAACTTCCTAATCTCATCTACCCACCTAATTTTCTGTCTCCCCCCTCACGCGTTTGCCATCTCTTGGAATCCAGTCAGTTACCCTTAATGACCAGCGGTTATCCTGCCGACGTGCTACGTGCCCGGCCCATATCCATTTCTTCTTGATTTCAACTATGATATCCTTAACCCCCGTTTGTTCCCTGACCCACTCTGCTCTCTTCCTGTCTCTTAAGGTTACACCTATCATTTTCCTTTCCATCGCTCGCTGCGTCGTCCTCAGTTTCAGTTGAACCCTCTTTGTAAGTCTCCAGGTTTCTGCTCCAAAGGTAAGTACCGGTAAGATGCAGCTGTTATATATGTTTACAGGAGGTTTTCAGGGCCCTAGATTGGGAAGAGTTAGGGATAAGAGTTAATGGAGAGTATCTCAGTAACCTGCGATTCGCTGATGACATTGCATTGATGAGTAACGCGGGAGACGAATTACAGCTTATGATTACTGAACTGGATACGGAAAGTAGAAGAGTAGGTCTGAAAATTAATATGCATAAAACTAAAGTAATGTGGAACAATCTTGGCAGAGAACAGCGCTTTGCGATAGGTGGCGAGACACTGGAAGTTGTAAAGGAGTACGTCTACTTAGGACAGGTAGTAACCGCGGAGCCGAACCATGAGAGTGAAATAACTAGAAGAATAAGGATGGGATGGGGCTCATTCGGCAAGCATTATCAAATCATGAATGGTAGTCTACCACTATCCCTCTCATCACAAAGGAAGACCTAAACACACCCTCCGACATAAGGAAGCACTGCCGTGCATTTGAAGCGTTGAAGAGGAGGAGAATCCTACTGGCGTTCGGCCGTCTTGATAATGTGCCCATGATCGCAAGTGTCACCATTCCATCTCATGACGACATCTCTTCGATTATCAGATGAGTCGTTAGAGAAGAACTTGCTCAGTTACAAGTGGCAGACAGAGCTAATGCATGAGTGTGCGTTCTACCAACGTCCCCATGAAGTACCGTTATCTCGGTCGCGTCCAAGCTACTCCGAGCTTCGTCCTACTTACACCGAGTGGTTCAAACGAAGGAACGAGCGGCCACTCGAAATCCAGGAGCGCAGGGAAGCTGCATCACAGAGATTTACTCCTCAGCCGTCATCTCCCAGCTTCTACCAACCAGCGAGGGCTCTCTCACCGGAGACGACAAGCCGCGACACCCGTACTTGCTACAACTGTGGGCTGCCTGGACACATCGCTAGGTACTGCTACCGCCGCCAGCAGCGAGCTCCACGATTCACCGTGTACACGCCCCGTGTGCCTGCTGACGAGTCCCGATCATTTCCGAGCTCATTTCAACGGCAACACGCAGCACGCGCTGACTCTCCATCCTCCGACCACAGCGTTACCGCACCGCCAGCACGGCAACGGCGATCTCCGTCACCGCGTCTTCTGTCGGGGTCACCACCATCACTGGGAAACTAACTGGTGCGACCAATGGGGGTAGGCCGCAGAATCATTTTCCTGAAGACCCCCCTTGTGTTGTGATGGTTAAGAACAAAGTGAGTGTTTCTGTAGAGAATGTGTGGACTGTTGCCCTAGTTCATACCGGTGCTTCGGTTTCTATAATGAGCCTGTCTTTTAAAAATCGCCTTGGGACGAAAGTAATGTTTGCTTGGAATCAAAGTGCTACGTTTCGCGGTGCATGGGGAGAAACGTTGAGCCCGGTTGGTATTTGTTCTGTTTTAATTGCAGTAGGAAATCAAATTTTTAGAGCGGAATTAACTGTGCTTGCACGTGCGACTAATGACGTTACTCTAGGTATTGATTTCTTGCGTGAATGCGGTGCCACCCTGGATTACGGTAGTGGCGAGATTTTTTCTTCGCAGCGCCTTGCCGACTTCACTGACGGAAGATACCAGTGCTGATAGCTCGGACGCGTTTTCTGTGTCGCAAGAGGTCTATTTGGCCCCGCAGACCGCAATGATTGTGCGCGTAAACTGTTCACGTGCACGCACGGGTTCTTGCTACGGTTTAGCCGAGCCGGATTTTAATAACGCACTCAAGAAAAAACCGCCAGGCCTGAGCGGAACGCGCAGCACAGTCACAGTGAAATCTGGAAGAGCGGCCTTTCTAGAGCCTTTTTTTAAACACTCTTATGGAAACTGTTACAAGCCCACTTTCATGGTACCTATTACGCCATAAATCATCATAATTTTTTGTGTAGTGGGGCTGGCCCCACTTTGCCATTATTCGTCATTTTAGATGTGAAGCATCTTATGGCGAAGCTTAATCCGGTGGTGGTGGTGGTGGTGGTGGTGGTGGTGGTGGTGGTGGTGGTGGTGTGCCGCGTGCCCACCCTTACTGCGCATGCGCAAACAGTTAAAGAAAAAATAAAAATAAAAAACATCCTCTCCCCCTCTCTCTCCTCTAGGCATCCCTCCCCACGGCAACCACCCCCCTCACTGCGCATGCGCCTCCCTTCCTCTCTCCCCCTCTTACACTTCCCCCCTCTCTCCATCCCTGCCCGCGGCGTCTAACTCCCCCCTGCGCATGCGCGTCCCCCCTCTCTCTCCTCTCCTACGCTCCCCCCCCTCTCTCCTCTACGCATCCCTGCCCACGGCGTTCACACTCCCCACTGCGCATGCGTGTCACCCCCTCTCTCTCCTCTCCTCCGCTTCCCCCCTCTCTCGCCTCGCGACGCCGACGCAGGCAGCGTCTGCTAGCGAGTTTCTTGGTTGAAAAAACCGACTGCTCGCGCTGCACAACCGTTCACTGGCCATCCCGTATATATGGCAATGGATCTTGACCTCAAGGTGGTGCCGGTGGAAGATTTCTCCTGTGCGTTGTTGAACAATAAAAATTCGCAGCGTGCGCGTTAACTAAAAGCGGAGTGCGGGTCTGTGTGTCCAGTCGGAGTCTTCTGTCTCTCATTGCCCATTAGCAGCGATTGGCATGTTCCAGTAGGAAACACTGCTCCATCACTGCCTGCTTTGCGCCTCCCCAGTTTTCTCTCCTGCGCAACGCTGCGATGAGCGCCAGCGTCAACGCCGCCGCCAGTGTAAGCGTTAGCGCCCGCTGCTTCACATCTACACATGGTTCCCTTTAGCGGGAGATGGTGTAATTTTTTTTCGGAAAAGCGCGGTACCCGCTACACACTTGTAACGCATTATGTGCATTTTCTTGATGCTGTGGCTAAAGACGATGAAGAATTATGCCTGAGGCTTTTGTAATGGGTTGGAGCATTAAACGACCAACTCGTTACGCAATTCGCATTGTGTGGCGCCTGGTTGTTACTTTACTGTTCTAAAACACTTTATTACACATGTTAACGCGATTCCTTACCCAACATCGAGCCTGCATAGGGTCAGTTTGCAACGCAGTTTCGAGCACCGGCGTAGCTCAGTGGTAGAGTACTGGGATGTCACGTAGAAGGCCCGGGTTCGATCCTTCCGTCCGTCCATTTGTGTCCGTCCGTGCGTCCGTCTATCCGTCCGTGTCCGTCAGTCCGCCCGTGCGTCCGTCCGTCCATCCGTCCGTCCGCCCGTCTGTCCGTGCCTTCCGTCTGTCCGAGCCCTGGCACGGAGCCAGGTGGCCGCCGGGATGCGCAAACGGACGCCGGTCGCGTCGGACCCTACAGTGCTTGCGCTTTGCTTGCGTAGCGTCGCTGTGCCCAGCGTTTGGAACCATTCTGCCCGACGCCGTCTCAATGGACACAGGCGTTCGCGGAACACACTTTGGAATTTGCAAAGGGTCCGTCAATTTAAGCGCTGGAACGCGGATGGCGTTTGTACGATGCGCAAAGCGCGAGAAAATACAAACGGATGCGAACGGAGGAATATTAGTCCCGCGTCTCGGGGCGATTCGCGGTAAAAAATTTAACAAGAAAACACGCACACATTCGGTTTGTCTGTTATCCCACTGAGAGTGTAAAAAGAAAAAAAGGTATGGTATAGTCAGTCGAATGACTACACGCTTTCGCCGTACACACTTTGGAATGTACAAAGTGTCCTTCAATTTTATTGAACGCTATACGTGCACACACACACACACAAAGAACACATTGCATAGTCAGTCCAATGGCCACAGGCTTTCACCGAACACACTTTGGAATTTACAAAGTGTCCTTTAATTTTTTTTACCCGCAAAAAGGAAAATGCTTGCGCCTATATACTGGCATGCCTTAGAAACAGCACACATTAGGAAATATGCAGAAATCACCTAATTTCACGCTAGGTGTGTTGTTATTGATTTCGGAAGTGTGGGGTCCTACATTGTTAAACGGGTTCGCTGCTTTTATGGCATTATGTTAACCGGCATTGTTTACCGAAAGCGGTATAGCTTTACAGAACGAAAGTTTTCCACGGAAGGCGGAAGGGCCTTTCACCCGTGTTTGGTACGAAAAACAAAGTGGTGGGCGGAAGCAGTGGAGCGTTAGGCCATACGCAGTGAGAGTCAGTGATGGCCATAAATTTTCCAAGGTCCTAGCTTTCCAGACGGGCAGTCGCGGGAAATGTTTGTTGGCGCCGATGTCGTATAGAGGCACCGCAGTTCCGATCTATCGGCGGAGAAAAATTTCCAACAAAACCACGACTTCAATACACGCCGGGTCTTTTGTTCTTGCTGTCCCGTTTCATTTTTTTTTTAGTTATTTTCTCGAGAAATCGAACACTTCTCGGAGGAGAAAGTTATTGACATAGGGTCCTTGGGTCCAGCACTTTAGTTTGTTTGGAACTGTGATGCCAAGGCTTCTGTGAGAAATGCTTTTGCGAGCCTGAAGTACAACTATAGGTTCTAGCGGCGCATTTCTACGTGAGCTCGGTATGGCGTTGAACGGGGAAAAAAAAGAAACGAGTTGCTTTTCTTTTTTCTTCTTTTTTTCTCGCAAGTGGCCGAATTTCCCCGTTCTGGAATGGATGCTGTAGTGTACATTTATATTCTATGCACATACGTTCACGTTTATAAAGAGCGCCACGTGGTGCCGCAACCAAAGATGAAAAATGTCGATCGCATCACGAGCCCTCCTCTCAATTACGTGCAACTGTTCGGTCGCAAAAGATAAAATTACGCCAACAAACGCCAGTAATAAAATGGTGTGTATGTCCCCCACAACGCAGTCGGGTTCAGTATTGGTAATAGGATGTAGAATGAACACGTGAGTCAAAAATACCAAATGAATAACAACCGAAAAGTAATGATGAAAGCACGTAATAATGACCAATAAAAGCTCGACATTATAACCGAGAACTGAATATAGGCTTAATGTGAAGTGGCCTCTTTTAACGATCATATTTATTTCTTTTTTTTTCTCATTCGGGCGATGCCTTGGCCTTATTATGTATTTTCTTCTTCGCCTTCCATATGTAAACATTCCAATAAACCTTTTCTACTTCTTCTTCACTTGTAGTAGCGACGGAATAAAATCGTGCGTTTTATTTAATAGGGTGTGGTACCCAAGCATTCATAGGGTGTGGTACCCAAACTCAGTGAAGACCGGTGCTGTTGCAATCAGACATTCACGCAGCTGCCCCATTGGCCTTACGCAGTAGAACCGCGTGACAGCATGCGCGGAACGTGCGCTCCACGAGTAGTTTTCAGAGAATGCATCGATTAGCAATAAGTTGCCCCGGCTGAAAATTCTGCAAGTTGGACCGGAATCACAAATATTGCCTTACAGACGACGATAAACAGCGGAACAGCGGCAAAAAGTCGCCCCAAAGCATTCGGACGACTTAAGAGTCTTAGATTGCCCATCAAGTGCTACTCGAACACCATCAGTTGTTTATCTACAAGGCAGTGAATGCAGCTTTCTCCTCCTAATGGACAACTCGCTCATGCGAACAATACGGATCGCCTGCTGCCATCCCTGCACTAAAAGCGAATTCCATTTACCCGGTTTTTTTTTCCTTTTGTTCTAAGGTTTTACAACGACGTCACGTAGGTCTGCTCCCGATCAATTTTATTATTTCATTGATGGCAACGCTTTCGAATATGCTGCCAGCCGATTAAAAATATACATTTGGTGGTTTCACGCGTGCAAGTGTAGAATGCAAGTTATGAGGCATTCGGCAGTGGTGTACACAAGAAAAATTTGAACCACGTGGTATTATTCCAGGTGCAAATCAATATAAGGGAAAGCTTGCTTTTCTATTTCGCGCCCATTGCAATCCGTCCGTCGTGGCCTTGAATGTAACCCGCCTCCATCAGCTTAGAAGCGTACCCACGGAGCCCGACCTGCACATCGATATTTTTTCTTATCAGCGAAGCTGGTTAGCAACTGGTTCCTTGTTCACCACTTACCAAAAAAACTATCATAAACGGCTATGCGCCATTATAAATTGGGTAAATCCCAGTGCTCACCACCAGCACGCTAAAAGTGAAGAAGGCAACAGTTTGCTCAACAAACGGGCATGTGCCACAGAAATTGGGTAAATGCCACTACACACAACTTCCTCTAAAAAGGGAGAAGGCAGCAGTTAGCCCAGCAAATGGCTGCGAACCGAAGGCAGGGGGGAGCCGAACACCCCAAGTAAGTGCAACGAGAGAATACTAGGGAACGGTGAAGGCAACGGCGTTTGCGAGAAAACCCGGAAGCTATAGAAGGTCCACGCCAACAAGGACGTGCCCGTGTCGTGTGTGTGACTGTCCGTGATTTAACTCGAACCTCTCTGGGCTGAGAATCAACGTAGACACAACCTAGCATCACCAAACTAAAGCTTAGCAACAACGTATAGAGAAGCAACCTAGAAACAACCTGCATCACCTAGCTAAGGCCGAGCAACAACGTAGAAGCAACCGGATTAGTCTTCATGATAGTCCAGTTTCGCTGTTGCAAGGCCTGCGCAGCTTAGTGCAAGCTTCGCCAATATTTTTTTTGTTGTTTGTTGCCCCGTATTTAACAGTAGGTATCCGTATTCTTCATTGAAAGTATGCAAATATACAACACGGGTACAATAGGACCACCGGACGCGAGGAACACTTAATCAATGTACCCAGTCACTTCTCTCCGTTGGGCTGTGTCCGAATAGTTCGCCGCTGCGGTGTGGTTAAGTGGAGGGAAACGCTTGCACCGGATACCACCGACTGCCCATCGATCACGCAAGGCCGAGACGGGCCGCCCGCTTATAGATGAGTGCTGTCTGAGAGCGAGTCTGCAACTTCATGGGAAGCCCCGCTCCTGAGCTTAACGACGCGACGCCCTATACTCATCCGTCTAATCTGCTTAATATCGAGGCAGACCTGAGCTTTATAATCTTGGCCGCATACGCTTTACTCCGACATATACAAAGCGCACCCATGCTCTAACGGTCCTGAATTGGCACTCCTTTCATTCAGTAAGTGTCATGTCCAGTTCGCACGCAATTCAAGGGAAAGTAGGTACATTCCATACCTGTCAGAGCGTAATCTGGACTAAGCTAAGCTGATCGCTGTATCGCAGCTCTGACTTATCTTTTTATGGCTGTTCTTTTCGCGTTCATCGTTTCTATATCAGGGCGCTGATCTCCTTTCGTAACGTTTATCCTTGCAGCCCAAAAACTGTCAACGAGGGTCTTCTGATAATTAGGTGGCAACGCCTTCTACGTCAGAGACATATCCTGAGGTGGTATCGATCCTGCATAGCTTGTCTAAAATTACAGTCGGTACACAATACTTCTAGGCGCAGTAACATTCTTTGTTACATACTATTGCAATTGACAGGGCTGCATTGTGTGGTTTCTTAAAGCCGACCATTTATATTCGCCTCACAAATGTAGTATAATATTGAATGTGCACACCGTTCATTGTAGTCACGTACACAAGAGAAGCGCGCCCTAAAGATTGCGGAAGTGTTTTAAGAATGCAGATTCATTCTCGCACTCTGCTTACAGCAAGTATTCAATATTTTTATTGCGATAGCAATTATATGGACACTCTCGGCTGATTTTCGCCGTCGCCGTCCGTCGACGCCGTCATTCCACACCGCCTGACGGGGGTTCGAACCAGCGATCCCTCGCTCCACAGCCTGCTAGTCAACACAGCCACACGCCATGCTCGTGCCAGCGATATAACGGCGAGCTATTCATATGCACCATTTGCCGCTCGCGGTACGCAGATCTCGGAACAGCTTGAACGTGTTTTCTATCACGCAACGCTTTTACAGTTTCTTTCAAATTGAAAACTGCCCTTTAGATGCGCACGAAAACGTGGTTCCCTTCTGTACCACTCATGATGTAGAATGAAACAAAAGAAAACCGGGCACGCGTCGGACGCCAGCGCGTGGCAGGAGACGCAGAGGGCTCATTCCGCGTGCCGCAGTGTAAAACAAAAAGAAGTATCAAACAGCGTCGAAAAGTCATATAATCATATAATCAATCCTTGGCCAACCCCCCCCTGAGTGGGTATGAGCCATCTCAGAGGCAACAGCAACAACAGTGTCGGCTTCTGCATTGTGGACACTCGCAGCGCGTAGCTCAAATACAAATACGTAACAACTGCGACAGTTGTTAGTTCACGCTTGTCCTGTGTATACATATGCGTCCTTTTCGAGCGTCCTTCTTTGTGCTGCGGCGGCGCGTTGCAAGTATCGAGCTGCTTGTCGTTCTTCGTGTGACAAACTAATTTCTTGCTATCGCATTCATTGCTTCGCCCTAGTGGCGAAACTGTGACTTTTTTTGTTCGTTTATAAGTCCAACTACTTTCGAGCTCAACGAACTTGAGGTGTAG